>VCAZ01000038.1:2716897-2949794 GCA_005784505.1 Bagarius yarrelli | reverse complement strand
AGAGAGAGAGAAGAGACTTTTTTTTTACTTTTTACACAACGAGAGAGAGAGAGAGAGAGAGACTTTTTTTTACTTTTTACACAACGAGAGAGAGAGAGAGAGAGACTTTTTTTTTACTTTTACACAACGAGAGAGAGATAAAAAAGAGAGAGAGAGAGAGAGAGAGAGAGAGAGCACTTCTACGTATCAACACACACCAAACATCCGACCCAACAAACTATAACGTACAAAAACACACACATCACACTATGAATAGTAGAGAAAGAGAGAGAGAGTGCGAGAGAGGGGTTTTTTGTTTACTTTTTACACAACGAGAAGAGAGAGACCGAGAATTTTTTTTGACTTTTTACACAACGAGAGAGAGAGAACAGAGGGAAGAGTAAGTGCTGAGAGATAGACAGAAAAAAAAGAAAGAAAGCAGCAGGGTGAAGGTTGTAACTGTCGTTTCCTCCTCCTGTCTGACGCATGTATCAGCTGTTGCATCATGACTCAGGGGTTTTTCAGCTCCACATGGTCGTCGCTCGTCCCCCTTTCACTGTTGAAAGAAAAGAGGACTCTGTCTGTAAAAAGTGGGGCGGTTACAGTGTCATGCTGCATGTGGAACACCTAGTTCCTGTCACAGCAGCCCGGCTGTGAAAGTATAAAAAGCAGGCCGCTTACTTCTCCTGCCTCACCTGAGTGTGTGTGTGTGTGTGTGTGTGTGTGTGTGTGTTTGTGTGGAAAAAGTTCTTATAACACATCATGGCAAAAAGGAAGGCGCAGGATCTTGAAGACCCAAAAAATTTCAGAGGAAAATGAGGAAAGTTGAGTTGAGGAAGAAGGTGACGTTACTACGTGGATCTCTATCATTGTTGACCATCATCGGAGCTGGAATCTTCATCTCACCTAAAGGCACCTACAGAACTCGGGCAGTGTAGGAATGTCACTGGGATCTGGGTGGCCTGTGGGATTCTGTCATTATTTGGTGATGAAGTGTGATACCACACACACACACACACACAAACGTCTATACCATCTTGATGGGAGCCTTTCAGGTTTCTGCTAAACGTTAGTACTCAAAGAGAACATGCCATTGAGGTGATTGTGTGTGTGGTTTGTCTTTGTGGTTTATCATGCAGGAGTTCGTTTTCTCAGCAACACATGCCTCTCTAACTCCGGGGGATAACCAGGTGCTCTTCAGGGACAAACCCCCATTTTCCCATGTTGTGGATAACTCTTTGTTTGTCTTTCTTTCTCTGATACGAAGAGCCTTGAGCTTGTAAAACGCACTTGGCAATTAGCCTTGGCTTTAACAGTCTCATAAAGAGACGAGATAGAAGTAAGAGATAAAGAAAGAGAGAGATCTGTAGATCTTCAGGATTCATCCAGTGGTGACTATGGGAGTTCTTTTAAAGTGCTTCTCCGGTGCCTCTGGGTTTTTCCAGTCATGTGTGAGTTTGTTGGTGGAATTCTGGAGGTTCCCAGCAGGTTGAATTCCCACCTCACCCCCTTTAATTCCACTCTGGATTAAGCAACTATTGGATTAGAAGCTCCTGAAAAGACGATTTCTAGAAAAATCACAAGATATTTTGCCCATGGTCTTAAAAGGTATTTGATCTGATTATGTGGGTCGGAGCCAGAATTCTGTCAATTTTTTTAATTTATTTTTTTTGGACTACCTTATTTGTGTGTGTGTTGGGGGGGGGGGTTGGATTATGTCATAAGGATTTTTTCAATTTCTATTCCATTCAAACACAGTGTTTAAACGTTTAAATCCCAGTACCACCAAGCTTCCGCTGTTGGCCCTTAACCCATCAACTCTTGAGTCGTTCACCATACCTCCGTTTCAACACACCAACTCCTTATGCTAAATTTCCTCTGACAGCCTGACCCAACTTGTTTTTGACGTAAAATAAATGTGATGTGTCTCATACGTCTGGACAATGTCAGTTCAAACCGGCTCGAATCCATTTCCTTATATGGCTCTTTATTATCGTATCTTGAGTCCATGTTATCGTCTTGCTAACAACAACATTGGAATAATATAACTGGATATTACACCTTCAGTTGTTCTTAGTTGTTGTTAGCTAGTACTGTTAGCTAGTTTAGCTAAGAGTCGTTAGAAACTTCACCATATCATAAACATAAGTGACTCAAAATGCAGGTACTGATTCATCGGACGATGGGATTCGTGTGTTTTTGTGTGTTGGATTTTAAGTATTTTGTGATTCTAGAGCGCCTCTTATGACATAATCATGCAAAATCAGTTAAAATTCCTAATGAATCAAGTGAATGAATTAAAAGAGTCTAAAATTGGATGAGTGGTTGTGAAGAGTGATACGAAATCCGAATCGCTACGTGTAATTGTTTTACACTTTCTATTTATTCTGTTTCTTCCCTGTGCAACCTAAGTCTGCTTGACCATTATCACGCGCAAGAACAAATGTGTGATTCATCATTGAAAACGTTTGCAACGCGGTGAAAGTAAGGCAGCCCAAACACACACAGAAGGTGTTGATTATGAGGAAGAACACAAAAACAAAACATGGAAGATTAAAATCCGAAGAGTGGGAATAACCAACTAGAGCACTTGTGTGTGTGTGTGGTGTGTGTGTTAGAGAGTTATATTGGCTTGGCATTACTTTCGCTGCAGAAACAAACACCGAGTTCGATCACTGTGTGTATGGGTCTGAACTCATGTGTGTACCATCTTAAACAGGTGTGTCTTTGTGTGTGTGTGTGAACAGACATCCTTACACACTTGTCAGCACGCTTTTGTGTGGCGCTGCTGCAGGCTTTGAGGTGTGCGTGAATTTAAGCCGCCGGTTTGGCTAAAGCTCAAAACCGATTAACTACAAAACACCACCACACACACACACCATCTATAAACACACTGAAAAAACAACAGCAGGTTACATAAAATTATAGTCATATAAACACACACAGTATATAGCTGTCACAAACACAGACACATTTTTCACAAATTATTGTCTCTACACACTTGTAGACACCAATATACACCAACCCATACACTGCACCATCTAGACGCACAACTAAACAACCCCCCACCACACACACCCACAACACACGAATCTGTACATCTCCATACACTGTACATACAATATGCCTACCTATAAACAGTCTATAAGCCCACACACACACACACACACACACACACAAACAGTATAACATTTTTTTAAAACAGTATAAAATACCTATACATGATATTCACATCTCACTGTACTGTATAAACACACATATATGTGCCACAAACTGTTTTAAGCTAGCAAATACAGGCATTGCCTTTTTCTCACCCTCGAGCCTGTCAATCGAGTGCCCTTTATTTCTATAGCACTTAACAATCCAGAACACACACACATCAAAACACACAATATTAAACACTCACTAAAACCTCATTTATTAAGATCTATAAATCAGAGTCCCCACTAAGCAAGCCAGAGAGACAGAGACACGTAACCAAAACTTCATCTGTGACGAATGGAAAAAAAAACAGTCAGTTCTCCTCTGACCAAACAACGGTAGGTTACTCATGCGCAGCAAAGTTCCATGGTCTTGTCCGGATGGCCGTCCAGAAGACAAGATCTTCACTGGGAAACTGCCTATTGTCTCCAATGCTGTTCCTTCAACTGGGCGGCGGCGCAGTGAGCTTGAAATAACAGAGAACAGATGTATGTTGTGTAGATTACATTGGACTTATGATCTACAAATATATTGTGTGTTAGGGTGTGTTCCCGGTTCGGTGTCTCCTGATTATTGCAGCCTAAGATCTTTTAACGTATTGAAAAATAAAGTGTGTGTATATGTGTAGGCCAGTTAAATATACGGGCCTTTAAACTGACCGAGTGTGTCGGCCTCCAACCGCAGTGGACGTGGGGACTATAATAGGATAGAAGTTTACTCAGGTACTGAGTGCTAAACTTTATAAGTCTTACAAGATTTGTGTGTGTGTGTGTGTGTGTGTTAGGTGCTTTGTCCTACCTGAACTGGGAACTTTATAAGAATCTGGTGTCACTATACCTACGTTCTGGAGGCTTGGGCCGCTGTGGCTTTCGTCCGATTATGGTCAGGCCATCATCGCTATACGGTCAGTAAACTGTGTATTCCTCACACACACACACACACACACACACACACACAAACACACCATAGTCATGATTTAAATACAAGACCAAAACGTACAGTCTGTGCGTCTAAATCTACAACTCACTCACACACACACACACACACACCACACAGTCTATACCAGGGTTGGCACATTTACCGACAAAAGCCATTTGCGACAATTTCCCAGATAAATAGAACATCGGGAGCCACAAAGTTCTTATAGATCTAACATAAGATAACATAATATATATATATATATATATATATTTTGAATTATAAGTACTTCGTATAAGAAAAACTCGTGTGGCATTTCTTTAAATAAATAACTTCTAAGATATTTTATAATGTCCGCATGCAACAAAAGATTATTGTGAAATCTGAAAACATGGAGCACTCGGTCCACAGTCAACTTTCAATGTAAAAAGAAATATTTCACTGAATTAAATCTTATTTGGCAAATAATAGCCAATTAAAATATTTATTTTAGATGGCTGGTGTGAGTTTTTTGCTCCTGAAACTCGCGCACATTGTCTCCACATCAGGGCTAAAACGTTCGCCTTCATTTTCACACAGGATGTAACTGTCCTCTGTGAGGTGTGGCGGATGATTTGTCTTTTGTCTATAGTTCATATTGAAGAAGACCTGCTACATACGTTGTGGATCTGGAAATGGACAGGACCCCCAAAAGTATACATATGTTTATATAAGTTCGGGAATTCCATTTTCGGCTGCTGGTGGGTATCGCCTATCGGGAGTAATATTAGTAATGCACGGATCACAAACTACAGTTCGGAGCACATTCTGCCATTTTTCCGAATGTATAAATATAATTTGCTTTGCATTTATTACAAAAACTAATAGCTTTTTATTTTAATTTATTTATACACTTCAAATTCTAATGTCATACACACACACACACACCAACACACAACACACACACACACAATTACAGCTATACACTTCAAATTCTAATGTCATACACACACACCACCCACAACACGAACCACCCACCACATTCAGGCAATTACTCTATCCCCTTCAATCTAATGTCATACCAACACACACGAACACACACACACACACCAAGCAATTACATCTATAAACTTCAAATGGCCCCCTAATGTCTTACACCACACACACAAACCAAAAACGAACCCCCACACACACACAATTCCAGTCTATACACTTCAAATTCTAATGTCAACACACACACACACACCACGAACAAGCACACACACATTACAGTCTATACACTTTCAAATCCTAATGTCATACACACACACACACACACACAAAACAACACACACCATTACAGTCTATACACTTCAGAGCTAATGTCAGTCTGCACATGAATCAACACCACACACACAGACATAAGTACAGTTTACACACTAAATATAGCATCCACACACATTACCGTCTATACACTTTAATACTACATCACATCACAACACCCTACCACAAACATCACATAAAAAATCACGCTATGCCATTGATAAAAACACCAACACACATAACAGACAGAAGTAAGTCTGTCACACTAAATATCTAATCACACCCACAATAATCTATACCTTAAATACTTATCACACAACCACATAAAGAATTACGCTCTAGGCACATGCATACAAAAACCACCCCACACACAAAAACATTACGTCTATGCACATTAAATACACCATCACACACCACCCCAAACAATTACAGTTATGCACATTAAATACTACCATCACAACACACACACACACAATTACAGTTTATGCACATTAGATACTACCACCACACAGACACAATCTATGTATAAAATATTATTGGATAGGAATGTTATTATCTTTGGGTCTTAAAAACTAAAGTACATCAGTGAATAAATATTAGTTCTGCTTATCAATTATCGCTCAGATCAACATGCAGATAATCGAAATTGGTTTAAAAAAAAAAAAAATATATATATATATATCGTTGACACGCGATTGTTATTTCTGTCTCGTCACTTGGTATATATTGTGAGAGAAAAAAACACACAATAAGTTAATAAATAAATATTTAAAAATCATTTTCTTTAATGACCTACAATTTCTGCCTTCATTTTTTTCTTTCCATCCATCCTGCTGTAAAACTCAACCCGGCACAGGTGTGGGTTTAACAACTTATAGAAAGATAATTTATAGAAGATTATATATAATAATAAAGATATATATATTTATATATATATATATATATATATATATAAAAGGAAGAAGAAGAAGAAGAAGAAGAAGCGTCACAGCTAATTAAACATTTTTAACATCCTTTCTTCAAGTCGCCTGTTGTGACATTTCAACCTTAACAAAATCGAAAAGTAAACAGTGCCAATTATCAGCTTTTATTCTCCACAATTTTTTTGTTTTCTACATTACGGATGAACACATTGCGGAATGGAAATAGATCCCGGAAACATCTTTTACATTGAAAACTTGTCAATTAGCTAAAAAAAACAAAAAACGAAAGTAGCGAGCAGCCTCGAGTGTAACGGTAATGTGTTTGCATTCAAAGCGCAGTGTATTAAACCCTGTAAACAGTTTTAGGAAATAATTTGTACACACTCCCAACTGTGAAAATATATTCTCATAACCACCTTCACCAGCCTACAGGCCTGTAAAATATTCAGCGCACCGATGGAAAAAGTTGAGATTTTAACAACATGCCAAAGCAACAGTGCAACGCTAATAAGCATGTGTACTCGCGTTCGCCCCCTTCAGTGCGACTGAGGTGCTGGCTGGCTCACTTCCTGCTTTTTATTCGCAGTTTTATTTTAGAACAGTGACAAAAATACATGAAATACTTTAGCTAAACTATCTAATTAAAGTGTCTATAAACATTAGATTAGTTACATACACAGAAATAGCAATGTGTACACACCAATTACACACACTTAATTCCGTGCTTTGAGAGATCACGCAATCCGAGGTGAGGCTGAACTTGTCGCTGCATCACATCGCATGTAGCTAAATAAAAAAAATCGCAAATTCAGTGATTTTAACTAAAATTATTTTACACATTATACTGTATCCTAATATTATTCTTTCATTTCTGGCTTTTGGCACACAAACCTATCCAGAGAAACGTTTTTTATTTATTGATTTTTTTAATCAACTGAGCAGTTTGGGTTAAGGGCCTTGTTCAAGGGCCCAGCAGTGTCAGCTTAGTGGTGCTGGTAATCGACCCCAATATCTTCAGCACTTATTATTTATTTTTTTCTACTTAAAGCTCAAAATATTAATACATCTGTTCATCTTCATTTTATACCCTGTATCTTTCTTTTCTCAGGCCTGCAGCGATTGCTGTGGTATCTCTGGCGTTTGGTCGCTACATCCTGGAGCCTATTTTTATGCCGTGTGGCGTACCTGAGCTCGCAATCAAGCTGGCGACAGCGATTGGACTCAGTAAGTTTACATTTAATAATCATATATTATAAACCAGCTACTGTAACGCTGTTAGCTTTACTAACAATCCTTTACCAAAAAAAAGTCCGTAAAATGTAATTAATTACCTAAACTGAAAAATTCCGAGTCTCCTTTTTGTAATGAGTACCTAAGTTCATTGTTTTAGTGGTGAACTTTTAAGTGAATTATTTTACATTTGGCAGACACACTTATCCAGAGTGACTGAGATTTATCTCTTTTACACAACTGAGCAATTGGAGGGTTAAGGACCTTGCTCAAGGGCCCACAGTGGTGGCGTGGTGGTACTGGAAATCAACCCCAGTCTTTCTGGTATTAGTTCAACCTCTAAGCCACCACAATTTTAACGCTTCTTCAGTAAATCGGTCACGTTTCAGTTTATAATATTAAACATTGAAGTCGACTGCATTTGTACCGACACTCGAATGAGAATTATCCTATAAGTCGACTTAAAGAGACGAGTTCGATTCTTCTAGAAAACTTTTATTATGAAAGTTTACTTTGAAGTGATACATTTACATTTATGGCATTTTGCAGATGCCCTTATCTAGAGCGACATTACACAACTGAGTGTTTAGGGGTTAAGGGCCTCGCTCAGGGGTCCAGCATTGGTAAATTGGTGGTGCTGGAAATCGAATTTCCAATTAGCAGTTCAACACCTTTAAACACTGCGCTACCACTTCTGTTTGTGTACTAGTTCTGTTCTAGTACTCTAATGTTTAGTTGAATAAAGTCGAATTTAATTGTGTAAAAAGTGTAAAAAGTAATAAACTTTATTTATTTTCTACAGATTTTTATTTTGTATTAATCTCTATCAAAAGAGTTCAAGTGGGATAAATAGACTGACTTTGTCAGTTTAAATCCAGTGCAGGTGCATCTAAAAAAAAAAACAACGTTAGAAGCATCATAGCTAAATTAAAGAAAAAAAAAAGGACCGGAGCATTACTCAGTGGTCCATTTGGAAATCAAGGTCCCAGAGTTTGGAGGAAGGAAGCAGATGCACAGAATCCAGCTGCTTAAAGTCTAGTGTGAAGTATCCACGGTCAGTGATGATTGGAATTGCCATGTGATCTGCTATTGTCAGTCCACAACCTGGATCCGGGTTTCTGAGTAATAGTGTGAAAGGCGCTATAGATAGAGGCAACACCACCTCCTTGACCAGTTTGACAGGAGTCCTGCATATAGAGGTATCCTGACGGAGTAGACTTATTCAGACCTATGCAATCGTTTGGTTTAAGCCATGTTTTAGTAAGGCAATTATCAGAGTTTATTATCAGAGATTATATCATGGACAATAGGTGCTTTGGTTGCAAGGGACATAATATTGAGAAGCCCAAACTTTAGAACCTGTTTTTTTGTTTGTTTCTGTGGCTTTTGCCTGATTTAATTGTGGTAAGATTACTACTCAAGCTTATAATAATTTTTTTTAGATCTCACTATTTGGGGAAGAGACCCAGTTTCTATATGATGAGCTATGTGTGCACATGGTTTGTTTAATATTTTGGACAAAGGCTATCAGCGTTGGAATATGATTTATGGTTTAGCAGTCAGATGTCGCGCAGTGTCTTGGAGATTTTGGAGAGAGAACTTTTGCTCCAGCTCTGCTGGGGTGTAGACTTAAGGTAAAAGACAAATATTTTATCCACAATAGAACATAGAGAACATAAAGAATGTTTAAACTGATGAATTTGCAACTTTTATCCACTAAATGAGCTCAATTCTAATTTGATGCCTGTTACAGGTCTCAGAATAGTGAAGAGCTGAAAAAGCAATGCATGTTAAAAAGATTCAGAAGTTCCGTCCCAACTATTTTAAGACCTGTTAAAATGAGCTCATTTAGTGGGTAAAAGTGTGAAATGTCAGTTTTTACCTTTGTTATGTTCTCTATGTTCTACTGGAAATAAAATATTGGCTAATGTGATGTAAAAGTCTTTTAGTTTTCATTTTATTCCAAACATCAAAAAACGTCCCAACTTCGGGTTGTAATTCAGAATTCGGGTTGTAATTAGAGAAGCTACATTAATATGAACTTTATATTGGAGTGAGATACGACAAACACACTCAATCAACGTGAACACAACAAAAAAAATGTTATCGGAAAAGTTCCTTGTAAAAAGCTATTTTTTTAATCTATAATATAAACCTCTACATTTTTTACTGCACTAACACCGTGTGTTTAAATGTTAGGCTAATATAATTACCGATCCCGGTATTATAATATATAGTCTTTTACTGGTTTTGTCAATTTCTAATAATTTGATTTGTTAGAGATCTGTGACTTCATCCGACTCTGTGTCTTTCAGCGGCCGTCATGTACATTAACAGCATGAGTGTGAGCTGGACGGCAAGACTGCAGATCTTTCTCACATTCGTTAAACTTCTCGCCATGGTTATCATTATTGTCCCTGGACTCTATCAGCTGATCAGAGGTAAATGGTATACCGCCTAAATTCCGATTTCACCAATCTCACCTATCATCTTTAATTCGTAGTCATCTAATCATGTAATCTTGATAACTTGACGGTTGAATCTAAATGAACAAATCTCCTCATTCATGCCCCATAATCTGGTGAAAAACCTTCCCAGAAGTTTGGAGTTTATTATAGGCAGAAGGGTGAGACTGCTTCGGGAATAAGATCTAAGAAACACATATGGATGTGATGTGGTCACGTGTCCCAATACTTTTGCTTGTTAAATGTAATTTTTCTCTTTGAGTTAATGTCACTATGCTTAAACCTGGTAAAACATTAGCGTTTAGATTGTAAAACCAACCCATGCGAAAGACACCACGCTTCCTAATAAACTATTACAAACCAACCATCAGGAATCAATCACAACCTCATTTACATTTCTGACACCCATATCCAGAGCGGTTACATTTATCCCATTTTATAATTCTAACCAAGCAGAAAAAGGTTAAGGGCCTTGCTAAAGAGCCCATTGGTGTCATCCTGCTGGTGCCTGAATCAAACTCATGATCTTCCAGTCAGAGGGACAGCTGGGGTCAAACATTTAGCTACCACTAAGGAGTTAAACCAATCACAACCTTATGTATGTTTCTAGCCTCTTAATCGCCAAGCTGCCACTGTTGGTCCCTTGAGCAAGGCCTCTAAAACCATCTTATGCCCCAGGGGCAATGTATCATGGCTAACCATGTGCATGGACCCCAGCTATCTAAGATGGGAGAAGTGGTAACACAGTGGTTAAGGTGTTGGACTGCTAATTAAAAGATCGGGTTTCGATCTTCAGCCCCAAAAAGTTCCTAAGCAAGGCCCTTAACCCACAATTGTTTAGTTGTATAAAATAAATGCAAGTCGCCCTGGATAAGGGCGTCTGCAAAACGCTATGAATGTTGATGTAAATATGCACAGAAACCCATTTTACTGTGCTGTAATGTATATATGATAAATAAAGAGACTTACAGTTTGGTGGTGCTGGGAATTGAACCTATGATCCTTCCGATCAGCACTGCCACTATTGAATTAGGTTCAAAAAAGTGTCTAATACCAGGAGACATGGTGAAATTACTTGTAGCTCTGCCGCCTCATAGCTTTAGCGCCCCTGCTTTTTTAGCTGGGGTCTCTGGAGTTTGCACGTTTTTCTTCATGTTCTTCTTCCCACGTTCTGGAAACATGTTAGTATTCCCTCCTCACATTAGGAAAAAGCTTTAGACAAACTTTCCAGTTAGCTAATATGTTATCATACAAATAGTCTAATTACTTTAGACTTATAGTCTGGAATTTTCTAGAACATCTTTTAGCTAATTGAATCAATTTACACCCAGTCATCAGCCTTTTTTTTTAATTTAAGCTGTAATGACTCTACAGTCTGTCACTAATATTGTCGACGGTCAGGTTTCAGCAGTTACAAACATTTATCTTTAAAAATATAGATTTATTAACTATGAAAAAAGGTTCTTAATCAGATGTTACATTTACAGCATTTATTAAGACGCCCTTATCCAGAGTGACCTACATTTATCTCTTTTATACAACTGAGTAATTGGGGTTAAGGGCCTTGCTCAGGGGCCTAGCAATGGCAACATGGTGGTGTTGGTAATCAAATCCAAAATCTTCCAATTAGCAGTCCAACACCTTAACCACTGAGCTACCACTTCCACATGTTAGGCTTACCCTTCCTTTTATACTTAACTCCAGACTTTAAACGTGACTGTGTAGATTTGTTCAGGATAAAAGGGGGTTCGGGAATCGGGACTCTGTACAGGACACAGCATGTCTATGAGTAATGCATCCACAAACTTTTTTCTGTTTCATTCATGATCTAAAATTTTTTTGATTTCTTTAGGAGAGACCCAAAACTTCCAGAACGCATTCGAGGTGAACACGGTGAAGCTTTCCAATCTTCCACTGGCCTTTTATTCAGGAATGTATGCTTATGCTGGCTGGTAAGGAACCCAGACTTTACCTGTGAGATCATTCTAAAAAAAAAATAATAATCCTGAGCACTTGCTGCATTTCAGAGAAAGAGAAAATGAGTGCATTTAAATTGAAGACAGAAACATTTATCTGGAAAAAATTAACCTATTTCTAGATTTACATTTGCGGCATTTTGGCAAACGACCTTATTCAGAGCATTTTACGTTTATTTAATTAATACAGTTGAGGAATTGGGATTAAGGGCCTGGCTCAGGTGCCCAGCAGTGGGTAATGGGAATTGAACCTACAATGTTCCTTTTAGCAGTCTAGGCTACCACCCCCTTTTTAACTTATCTATTAACAATGTTACTTCTATTAGTTTGAGGAAAAACTGAAACACTACAAATTCTTAAAGTTTTGAGAGTCAACTTTCATCTAAGCTTCATATTAACCACCATTGTGGAGCGCCATTTTCCAAATTGGAGAAAAAAAAAAAAAAAAAAAAAAAAAAGGAAAAGTTCCTTCCAAAAAAACCCACAACAATTATATTTTATTGTATAATACAAAACTAATTTATATCACATTAATGCCAAACAACATGTTAAAATAATTAAGCTAATATAATTACTGATCCCAATATCCATAATAGAATTTTAATTTATTTATGCATTTATTTAGGGCAGTATGGTGACTTAGTAATTAGTATGGTTGCCTCCCAGCAAGAAGGCCAGGTTCGATTCCCGGGCAGGGGCCTTTTTGTGTGGAGTTTGCATGTTCTCCTTGTGCTTGTGTGAGTTTACTCCGGGTACTCCTGTTTCTTCCCACAGTCCAAAAACATGTATTTAAGGTTGATTGGTGATTCTAAATTGCCCATAGGAGTGACAGTGAGTGTGTGTGTGGCCCTGTGATAAACTGGCGACCTGTCCAGGGTGTCCCCCTCCTGTTTTTCACCCTTTCAGAGACTGCTGGGATAGACTCCAGCAGATCTCTGTGACCCAGAATTAGGCAATAAGCGGGTATAGAAGATAAAAAATGAATAAATTTATTTATAGAGCTTGTGCTATGTTTATTTATTTATTTATTTATTTTTTCCCTACAGGTTTTACTTGAATTTTGTCACAGAGGAAGTGGATCGTCCAGAGAGGTAAGGGAAGGGAAGTCTGGTGAGACGTGAGATGCGTCTGTAGCTAGAATCGACCCATCGGTATAAACTTGAGACCAAACGTAATAAAGAGATGTAGCGTCTTTGAAGCAGCTTTAAAGCGCATCATGTATAGATGTATAGATACTAATGCAAAGATTTTATTAGTCTGTACTAGGAAATAGTGCACTTACAGTACTCAGTGGTTTGGCTTACTTCATCTCTCTCTCTCTCTCTCTCTCTCTATCTCTTATATATATATATATATATATATTTATTTATTTATTTATTTTTTATATAGAACCGTCCCATTGGCCATCTGTATCTCTATGGTGATCGTAACCGTATGCTACACACTAACTAACGTGGCATATTACACTATGATGTCAGCCGAGGAACTGCTTAGCTCGAGTGCCGTTGCTGTGGTGAGTACAACATCACCGTCGTCATCGTTGCTGTTTCTCACGGGACCTTGGGAATGTTATCCGCTCTTATTTCATGAAACACTTCTCTTTCTGTTGCTTACAACTTCTCCTTTCCACCTTCGCCAAATCAATGATGCTTGCCCATTTTGCGTAGAAGACACTGACCGCTGTAATCATGCTGCTGTATACCTACCTACATCTCACACACCATTATCCTTCTCCATGTTTGTAAAGAAAAAGAGACGAACGAGATCTATAATAGAGGACGCCAGAACTTTAAAATCGCACCATACACCAGCGGTAATGACTGTAATAGTCGACACCTTCCTTCTCCGGAAAGTAAATGTAATTTCAGAGAGACGCTCAGGTCCTTTCCTGCTGTAATCATATAGCCCCCGCTGTAATTGACAACAGCAGAGCATGTACGTCAGTGTGTGCGTGTGTGTGTGTGTGTGTGTGTGTGAGTGTAAGTGTTTGGAGATCTTCAGCACAGCTCAGGGAGGCTCAAAAAGCTTTTTCATCCCATTACACGCCCACGTAATGCACTCATTTATGGCTGCTTGCTTTCCTCATGCTCGATCACAGCGAAGATGAAACTCTTTTTTTTTTAAAACACACCTGTTATTTCTGAACACAAACTGTGTACAAAATCGAAGAAAATAAGAAATCGATGTTGCGTTCTTATTTGTTTAAACTAAATATGTTTTCATATTGTTTCTCTCTCTCTATTTCACTCTCTTTCACTTGCTTCCTTTTTTCAGACCTTTGCTGAAAAAATTTATGGGAACATCTCTGTGGCGGTTCCCATCTTTGTGGCTCTTTCCTGCTTCGGTTCGATGAACGGAAGCATTTTTGCCATCTCCAGGTGAGAGTCAGCATCACCTACAGTACCATATGTTCGCTGTTTTATTTTGTTCTCCTTTATTTTGAATAAAATTTTCAAGGATTTGGTATCCGACAGAAAACATCATCTGTAGCCTTTTCACCTGAGACCTCTGCACCAATAGACAAAGGGTTTTTTTGGAGTTCTTTGATTGGCTGTCTAGTCTATTAATTTGGTACAGAAGAATTTGTGTGGGCTAATAGTTTTAACAAGGGGTTCCTAAGGATCACATAATTTTTCTTTTCTTTAAACCTCTATTCTCTTAACAATTTGTTTCTCTAACCCTATTTTTATCTTAATAGAATAAAGGGTTTAAAATATTGTAGGGTTAAAGTAATGTAGGGTAAAAGTAATGTAGGGTTAAATCAATAAAGGGTTAAATTCAAGTAGGGTTTCAGTAATGAAGGGCTAACGTAACAGGGTAAAAGTAATGAAGGGTGAAAGTAATGAAGGGTTAAAATAATGTAGGGGTAACTAATAAAGTGTAAAGTAATGTAGAGTTAAAGTAATGTAGGGGTAACTAATGAAGTGTTAAAGTAAAGTAATTTAGGATTAAAATAATGAAGGGTTACATTGATGTATGGTTTAAGTAATGAAGGGTTAAAGTAATGTAGGGTTAAATTAATGAGATGGTTAAAGTAATGAAGGGTTAAATTAATGTAGGGTTAAAGTAATGAAGGCTCAAAATAATGTGGGGTTAAAGTAATGTAGGGTTAAATGAATAAAGGGTTAAAGTAACAAAGAGTTAAAGCAATAAAAGGGTTAAAGCAATGAAGGGTTAAAGTAATGTAGGGTTAAGTACTGTAGGGTTAAAGTAATGTAGGATTAAGGTAATGTAGGGTCAAATTGATGAAGGGTTGAAGTAATGTAGGGTTAAATAAATAAGGGGTTAAAGTAATAGAGTTAAAGCAATGACGGGTTAAAATAATGAAGGGTTAAAGTAATGTAGGGTTAAATTAATGTAGGGTTAAATTATAAAAAATTTAAAGTAATGTAGGGTTAAATTAATGTAGGGTTAAATTATAAAAAAATTAAAGTAATGTAGGGTTAAATTAATAAAGGGTTAAAGTGATAACGGGTTAAAATTATGATGGCTTAAAGTAATGAAGGGTAATGTTATTTTACCCTTCATGATGGATTTTCTTGAAGCAGGAGCGGCCACATTACAGTCACTGTTTCTGGAGTTTCTAACAGGCTTTTTTAAAAGCACTAAAATTCAATGCATTGAATTTGGAAGCAAATATGTGACTGACTGTAATTCTCTGTAACTCTGGACAGACCAGCAAGCCGCCTTGTGAGTGTAAACTGTTACTTAAAGCCGATCAAAAACTGTTCGATTTTGCGTCGGAGATTCTACTCCCATCCCTTGAACTTTTTAACACACAGCCCACCTCAGACTGTTTTTTATCAAATCATAAATAGTACAAAAAAAAATAAAAATAAAAACGTATTTGTATACCGTGGTCGTCACAAAATTTTGATTGGGTGCGCAGGACAATCGTTACTTGGGGTTTAGCCCACCCCTTCCCATGCCCTGCTGTTATCTGGTAGATTTGGGTTTGATTTTTATCACCACCAAGCTTCCACCGCTGGGCCCCTGTGCAAGGCCCTTAACCTCCAAAAAGATAAATGTAAGTCGCTTTGGATAAGGGTGTCTGCTGAATTTCAGAAATGTACATGTATAGATACTACATTAATGATAATCCACATGGACACAACGAAAAACAACCTTTCAGGAAAAAATTCCTTGTAAAAGTGTTTTTTTTTATTCTATAATATAAACATCTATATATTTTCACTGCACTAACACTAAACAGCGTGTTTAAATGTTGGGCTGATATAATTACCGATCTCGGTTTCATAATACATAGTTTTTTAGTGGTTTTGTCATTTTCTGATCAATTTCATTAAATGCCATCTCCTGGTGGTGCAACTTTATTTTCTCCCCCACTGGTTCAGAATATTTTTTCTCAACAGTTAGCTGTTATATTTGCTGTGCGCTGAAGTGCAACCTTTTTACAGAAGCCAAGGAGCGCCAGAAGGCAGCTACTGTAGTTCTTGGCGTCAGCTCGGCGTGTCAGATGCTTTAAAACAGATGACGCCTAATGGGATCATTAAGGAACAGAAACAGTGATCATTATTATCTGGTGCATAAAAAAACCACAGTATTCTCTCTGAAGTCTATAATTTAGGGTTATAAATGACACACGTTGCCTATGAATTCTGCGTGCTGTAAAGCGGTTGCTAATGATAAAGTAAAAAAAAAAATAATGAAAAGCTTTTATTATAAATCTAAAAGTAGGAAAAAGGACATAGCTGGTGAAAAGTACATAACTGCAGAACCGTAGTAAACAGGAAGTGAGAAATAAATAATGACTAATATCAGTGTCACAGAGTATTTAGCAATATCTCAGGAATCCTGACCCACAAACTGCTGAAACTGTTCCAGCTGTTACATCAGACTATTTTTTCTCTCTTTCCCCAGAATGTTTTACGTAGCGTCTCGAGAAGGACAACTTCCTGACGTTCTGTCTATGGTTCATGTGCGCCGTCACACTCCGGTAGCAGCTGTAATTATTATGGTGAGTCAGTTAGTCATGTAGGCAGTTTCTCTACCTTGCCAAACAAGCTTGTCAACATACTTGACAGTCAATTTAGGGCTGATGTGCTGGTTAGGGCTGTTTTTTTGAAAGAAATTATGTTGTTGTAATGTTGTTACAACCAGGTGTTTAATAGATGGTCAAAAAATATCAAAGGATCATAGGCTTTTTTAAAAAAAAAAATTTCAATGAAGTTGAATTTTAAACAACGAGAATGAGGAAGTTGGGCAGACAGTCTTATCCAGGGTCTAAAATCACATTCTTTCTTCCTGTATAGTTTGCGAAACAACCGTATTTTGTGTAGAACACTTTACACTGCACAAGAGACGACGATTTTTTAAAAATGGCTGAAAGTAAAGTTGGAGCACTTTTTCAGGGAAAGAATAGAATCATTGCTTATCATCATTCAAGTTAAACATGATCCAACTTTAAATGCAGTTGTGACATCATACATCATGTGACAATAACAACTGGGCAGATGTAGTGCATCTAAAATTCATTCATACTACCTGCAATTATACTATATAAAACATACTGTTTTAACGGTCAGGAAGTACAAACTAACTAAAATATAATACGTACTTAAGTAGTGTGCAATCTCAGATGCAGCATTACATTTATTTTTACAACTGAGCAGTTTAGGGCCTTGCACAAGGGCCCAACTCATGACTCTGACAAACAGCAGCACAACCCTTTTGCCACTTAACTACAACTTGATTTACTGGTCTTTTGAAGTCAAAAGTGATCTAAAAAACACTCTGGAACTTTTTTGTGTAAAGAAATTGCATTGTGGGAAATTGTAATGTATGAAAGTGTTACCTCAAAGTACCTCAAAATAGACTTCTGATAATAAACTCTGATAATTGGATTTGGGCACTTCAGATCTATCAAATTATTTCATTTAAATCGATTAAACAGAAATTATTACTTAATCCCAACAGTACTACAATGTAACTAAATTCTTTTTTTTTTTTTACTTCTGCCACCACCTAGTACCCCCTTACCATGCTCCTCCTGTTCGTTGGAGACATCTACAGCCTGCTGAACTTCATGAGCTTCCTGCGCTGGCTCTTCATCGGCCTGGCTGTGGTCGGACTCATCTACATGCGCCACACGCGACCCGAAATGGCACGTCCTTTTAAGGTAAACCCGCCTAACACTACGAGAGTGTGTACTACAGGTTGATCGGTTGATGTACAAAATGTAGCAAAATTGCTGATCTGTATATAGATGTAAGTAGATATACATTGGTAAAGTGGTAGCTCGGTGGTTAAGCGGTTGGATTGCTAAATGAAATATACTGAGTCTAATTCCCAGTAGCAACAATCTACTAAATCTGGGCCCCTAAGAAAGGCCCTTAACTCTCAACTGCTTCTTGGGATATAAAATAAGTAGTCGCCCTACAGCCATGTCACTTTTTATCTAGCTGAACAATTGATGGGTAACGTCAAGACAAGTCCCCTTTATTTATTTAGCGCCTTTTAACAATAAAAATTGTGTCAAAGCAGCTTTACAAAATCAAATCAAATATGACAATATTAAAACTCACTAAAATACTCCAATTAATATCTATATTTAAAAGTCCCCAACTAAGCAAGCCAGAGGTGACAGCGGCAAGGACCAAAATTTCTTTGGTGACAAAGAAAAAAACTTTTGGAGAAACCAGGCTCATTCGAGTGGTCAGTTCTCCTTTGACCAGACAAACCAGCAGGTTATTTCATGCTGCAGTAAAGTCATGGTCTTGTCTAAATGGCCGTCTAGAAGACAAGGTCATCACTGGGATACTGCCTCTGGGCTCATTGTCTCTCTGCCGATCCAACAACTGGGCTGGATTAAGGGCATTTCTTAGGGGCCCAGCACTGAGAAGTGGACCTACAACTTTATGATCAGCAGTCAAAAACCTTCTTGTTAGGTATAATAGTATAATTTTACTTGAGGAATAGCATGGTGTGGTTCTCTGAATAGAAAAGTCCAAAATAACTTCCTGCTGATAACATTAACTATGTTTTGTTTTCACGCCACATCTCACCGTTAATCGATGATGATGTTTTTCTTTAAAAGCACACAGGCGATGAAAACTGCCTTAGGTGGTGAAGACGAGACGTGACCATTAAACCCATAGCACCGTAATCCTCTGAGTTTGTGATGAAAAGCACTTGCATTAGAATGGACCTGCATTAGCATGCTAATCCTAGCCTTTTAACAATCAAACTCATAAAAGATATTATCTGCCTTTGCTTCCTTGATGAAATGGATATCAGTAGCAGGTTTTGCATCGTAAGACGGTGAAGAACTTTATGGACTGCTAGTCATTATAAACTCAATCAACAATCTTATACACAAACATCTCCCTGCCCAGAAAGTCACGATGATCCCTTAACGATATTAAAATGCAAATGAGCGATCGTGATCACGGTGAGAAAATTCAAGCCTAACGCTAGCTATTATCATTAATGGTAATGTCTTGAGCTGTGCCTAATCTTTTCGCGTGTCTCCCGCTGCCTTTTCCCTCCCCTAGGTCCCGATCTTCATCCCGGCGGTTTTCTCTTTCACCTGCTTCTTCATGGTCTTCCTCTCGCTCTACTCCGACCCGGTCAACACTGGGATCGGCTTTGCTATCATGCTCACGGGAATCCCGGCTTACTACATCTTTATTGTTTTTGACAGAAAGCCCAAGTGGTTCCAAAAACTCTCAGGTTTGTATACACTAATTGGCTGAATGTTGGTGACCAAAAGTCTGTAAACTGTTGGGCCCCTAAGCAAGGTCCTTAACCCTCAACTTCTCAGTTATATAAAACAGCTAAATGTAAATCGCTTTGGATAAAAAGGGAATGTGTTTCAGCACACTCACATAACAAAGCAAACAGTAGTATAGAATGTCCTTGCACGTTGTGGCATTAGATTATTTCTTCACTGGAAACCTACAAACTTGAACCCTCTTCCAGCATGGCAATGTCCCTGTGCACAAAACCCCTGATCTTCATAAAGACGTTCTGTGTTTTGGATGTTTTGGAGAACGCTCATGTCTTGTACAGAGACCTTATTCTGAAGCAACCTCTTTAAACTGAACACCTTTTGGGATGAACTGGGACCTTGACTGAAACCCAGACCGCTTCATTTCAACATTAGTGTCTGACCTCACTAATACTATTGTAACTGAATGATTAAATCCACACATGACACAATCTCAAGAGGTCAAGAGGTGATTATCAGCGGTAGACAAAGACTAACACCTGGCATAGGATGATCAAAAATACACATATGGGTGTAATGGGCATGTTTTACAATACTTTTGTCCATATTTGGTATATAAACTGTAATGTTGACAACACAGTTGCCTATTAATATTTAGTAGACTACCTAACATTGTCTTTGCTTCTGTATCCTTTTGCAGACTCTGTAAACAGATCCCTACAAATTCTCCTGGAGGTGGTCCCTGCCGAGAACTGACCTTTCCAGACGCTGCTCTTGTATCGCTCACGCTTTCAGTTGGTTTTTCGTATAGAACCTGCTCCATTCATCCTGCTCTCATTTTCCTTCCTCTTTTATGTTTCATAGAAAACATTCCCCTGAGTGGCCGCTTCACAATTCATCACTCCACAAGGGAGGAACGAGAGAGAGACCTTTCAGTGCTTATGTGAGGAACAAACTTTTGCTCTCCCTCGCGATGTTGATTCAAGGCACTTCACATTTCGCTTCATCCTTATGGGGGATTTTGAAATATCGGATCTTTTAAAGTTACTGTCAGACAAGAGAGAACACTCGGTAACCATCCTGAGGCGTTATCATCTGCAATATTATCTTAAAATCTACCTCTAAAACATCTCTTTTTTTTGGTGTGTGATGATTGGCTTGAAGTTCACAGTAGCTGTAATTTGGGCAATGAAGGACAAGAATAGAATTTTTCAATTTTTCAACTCTCATTTCTTTGCAAACTTCACCTTCTGGTCATTCATCCCTCTCTTTTAATGCTAGCAAAAGAAGGACAAAGGAATTGTTATTAACATTAGTCATTGATATGTGACGTCTTATATCTGCTCTTGACCAAAGAATTGGTCAAGAATTGTTAAAGAAACAATCACATACTAACAGGGTCAGGCATGTGGTTTGGGAATTAACTATTTCATATATATGTGTTAACTTGAACTAGGTGACTGTTTACTATGCAAGCATTTCTAGGTATTAAACAACTCCATGTTGTGTATGCGGAAACATTCACAACGAAAGAGTTGCCTTCAATAGAAAATATAAATCTTCAACAGTCAGAAAGGAACAACTTTAGGTCCAAATTATGCTAAAAAGTTATGGTTTTTGCTATACCAGAGAACGCATTAATAAAAAAACACAGTGTTGTTAAGTTAATTAACACAAATTAAGTCTAGACAACCGTAGGGACAATCTGAGGGAGTTTATTTTATGATAATGACCGGCCACCATCCTGGTTTATTACACGAAATTACTAGTTCCACTACTTCCACTAAGTGAAACTTGAGTTGGTTTTAACACTGGAAGGCTGCATAGCGTGTTTAATAAAAACTAAAAAAGCACTAAAAAATTGTATGCTATCACTATAATGTGCACTTAATTAGGGATGGTACCTTCCTAAAAAAAGGGGTCTCTCTGAAGTTCTCTTAGGTTTTTTAAGGGGTCTCACATGCTGTAGGGTTGTACCTAGAACTTTTAAAGGTTCTGCCAAAGTAAAAAAAGGGTAAGGGGTTAGGGTTTTGGGTTAGGGTTTAGGGCTCTACCTAGGACTTTAGAGCCTTTCCAGGTAGCTGTGTGCCAAATAGGGACAATGAGTAAAAGATCATTCACATATTGCTAAAGCAATGCAGTCACAATGCATATGCTCACGACGCCCACGTTTTTCCTGACGTGTCCGTACCGCAGCAACATAAAAACCTTGCAAACTTTTGCCAAGAACCAGCCAATTAGCTTCCTCACCTTTTTTATTACCTTAGCTCACCTTAGTAATAAAATAAAAAAGTGGGAGAAAGCATCGTGCCTAGGATTTTCCAGATGTTTTAGAGCGCAATATTTAACTGCCTTTTACACATTTTAGAGTTATCTAGAAATCACATCTAGGAGTACATATGATTTTAAATTTTCGAGAAAAAAATAATGAAAGAGAAGTTAAATAACAGTAATAATATAGCTAACCATAAAGTGCCTCTAATATATATATATTAGAGGCACTTTATATATACAAAAAAAATAGGATCGTACGCTGACTCAAGCACTAACATAATGCTTACAGCTATGCTTTGGACGGACATAATTCTGAAGAAAATGATCGATCCAAGATGTCTGTGATGGATTGGTAATTAGTGTGAAGAAATAAGACAAAAACACAGTTGCTAGTCTCACTCGTCTGTTCACAAACTTGTAACGAGAAAAGTCTTATTCTCGTTTTATTCAGCTGTGCTAGCAGTCTGATTGTAACATTACCATCCATCTTTGACCTCCCGGGCAGTTCTACTGGCTCTGCAGAGCTATTTAAGTGTTTTATACCTTATAAGATAATTCCACAAGGCTATTATAAGAACTTGTGTAGATCAGGCTGAGATGTTGATGTATGGCATTTTGTGCTTTTGTTAGATGTTGAAAAAATGAAGATTTACTTCATTTCTGGAATTCTTTGGAGACTACAGATAGCGAAGCATTTAAAAATAATGGTCCATCCACGTTGCATGTTTTTTTAAAGCTTAATCATATGGTCAAAATATCGATAATGATTTATTTTAAGTTTTTTAAAATCAACTTTAGAACTTTTTTTTTTTCTATAACCTAAAAATATAATTAGATTAACATACAACAGCGTCCTAAAGTTTGAGTAAAGATCTTTGCACACTGAAGTCTGAAATTTTTGCATGGGTTTTTGTATTTGTTATCCTAAAAATCCTCCAGAGGATTTTTTCAGGACATAAGTGACTTAGTTTATATTTCACACATTAAAACAGATACTAAACAGAAACTGGCAGTGTGTATAAGGTATGGACACACATACACAAACACACACACTCACACCAAACTTTGGTACTGGAAAGATGCACGCCGGTCATTAAAACCATCATACAATAAGCTACAGTGGTGGGTCACTATACTGAATTTTGGATTTAACTTGTATGGTGGCTCTGAATCTCCTCCCAAGATGGAGGGGAAAAAACTACTAAATTTACGTAAACGTCATTGATCCGATGCGAGCTCATATTTAATATTTAATGTGCGAATTGGACAAATATTGTGTGCAAACCTCTCTAGCCTCGAAACACCTTTTTTTTTAATTTTATGTAATGATGTTACAAATGATGTTATAAGCACAAGTTACATAAAACAAAACTTTATGATTTTAGAAATACTAGTATGTCTCTGTTTTAAATAATAGTTGAGTCTGATGAGGTAAAATTTGTGAGTCTGTCATTCAAACACGGTTTTTAGAGATTGGTTTCAGACAAAAGGAGTCCCAGAAAATCTGATATTTATTACAATTAATTTTCTAAAATTTGGTTTTCTTTTTAAACCAAAAAAAAACATTTTTTTACAATTATTATTATCCCCTTTCTTTATTATCTTGCTGTTTTAAAAAAACCAAGTAATAATCCGTCTATAATTGGATAGAACCTGGATGAAAACGGTGATCGTTTGTTTTTTTTCACCATTATTTTACTTTCAGGTGGAAGAACTATATAAGTGGTCATTTTTTAATATTAAAAAACTAATGAACGCAACGACAAAGACTTTTTAGCTACTTTAAAATAACTTGTAAATAAATGTAGGTTAAAATGCACAAATTTTGATATTGACAAGTAAAAACTGTCTTCAAAGTATTTTATTGGGTAGAGTTTTTTTTTTTGCAAAGTCTAAACGGTGTTGGATTTGTAACTACTGTATGAAATAACACACTGTATTTTTATTTTTTTGAAATAGTTTAATGCACTTGTTACGTAAAACATTAACTCTATTGCTTTCAATTATTTACCAGGTTTATAGGACCTCAGGTAGATCACTTCTTACTTTAAAACCTTCTATTAATAATCGTTTTATTTATACATTTGTATGTTCAGACACTCGATGGACACTTTTGTATTGTATATTGGGGGAAAAAAAATTCATGTTTTTAGTGACAGCAGGTAACTGTGTACAGACTCCTAGATTTGTATCCAAGCACATATTTCTTTGTAATATTCTACTGCAAGGTAGACAGGAAATCAATATCTCTGAGACACAACACGGGGATCTTTGGATAAGAATACGAAACATCTTCTCCAGAGAGGGTTGGAGTTTGATAAAAGGAGATGATGTAAGGCTGGTGAAAGCACTGCTCCAGTAAACGTGCACAAAATGTAATTTAAAGTTTAAAATATGTGTTGAAATGAATCGTATGTTGTGCCAAACAAACTTGTATACTTTGTTTATAATTGCTGTATAGTTCTAACATGACTAAATAAAATTGTGCAAAATTTAAAAGAATTATTTGGTGAAATTTTTAATATAGTGTGGAAACATGGCATGATGTTTTCCTGTGTGGTCCTTTACTTACTAGCTGCATATATATATATATATATATATATATATATATATATATATATATATATATATATATATATATATATGTGTGTGTGTGTGTGTGTGTGTGTGTGTGTGTGTGTGTGTATAAAATATGCAATATATATATAAATTAATTAATTAACTAATAAATTATATTAGTTTTATATATATGTATAAAAAATTATATATATATATATATATATATATATATATATATATATATATATATATATATATATATATATATATAATTTTGTATGCATATATATAAAAACTAATATAATTTATTATAACTTTGTAATATCAATTATTAATTAATTAATAATTTTAATTAATTACAATTTTAGTTGACAATCTAACATGGCAAATATTACCATAAACACCCAGAACCTGTTCATTATAATTTTCTGACAAAAGTATATAATATTTGTTGAATATATGTTAATATTCACCCCCATACCCTATTTATTACACTGATATTTATTGTAAATAAGCCACTTATGCACTTCTGGTTAGATGCTAACTGCATTTCATTGGCTCTGTACATGTACCTTGCACAATGACAATAAAGTTGAATCTAATCTAATCTAATCTAATCTAATCTATTCAGTCAGTCTTTTGATCTGATAATATAAACAGAATATGATTAAAACTATTTCCTTTTCAGAAACTTGCTTTGGGAACGTCCTTTTATAACCTTTGGCCTGTGAAATGCATCCAATCGTCAAACATTACATCACAGGGGGGTGATGTCGTTGAGCAAAAAAGTAACTATATGCATCGCAATAAGCTTTTTTCTTTATTCTGTGTGTGTAGAAATGAAATATAAGAAAAATATGTCTAAAAGAAAAGCTAAAGTTGCGCGCAGGCAGCAATATATTCACATTTAGAGCATTTGGCAGATGCCCTTACTCTATACAAATAAGCAATTGGGGGTTGAGGGCCCTGCTCAGGGGGCAGATTGGCAGTGCTGGGGATTAAACTGTGATCTTCTAGGTGTCAATACTTTTTGTAACACACTCACTTGGTCTTGTCTGTTTGGGAGTAGAGAATGCTCAGTCAGCTCTTAGAGGAGTGTAGTGTGATTTGTGGGCAGTTTATTCCAATTAATGTTTAAGGACAACAAAGTCAGGTCCTTGAGGCTCAAAAGTAAGTTCCGGTCTTGCTAAGGCACAGTGGAGGCCAAAATAAATAAATAAAATAATAACAATAACAATAATATTAATAATAAAAAAATGGGGCTCCCAGGCAGAGCTCCATCTAGGGACTACCTTTTTACCCAGTCCTCCACAACATGGTTTCCAGGTCCTGGAATAAGCCATATTTATCACCATACTTCCACATAGTGGGTGCTAGGGAGTTTGGTTATCAGGTAATGCCCTGTAAAACCCCAAAGCTATTGATTTCTGTATTCCATCATAAAGAATTTCTTTATATATGGGAATTCTTTTGGCTATTTAGAGCGCTGCCCCAGCCGACCACCAGAAAGCCACATGGTGCCTGGCACGGGTATTCTATCAGGGTTTCATCATGTTGTCCTTTACCAAGACTTATTCAGGACACTATATTAATGATGGGTTGTAGTCGATCAGTTTGCCAGGCAATTCTTAATGTTACGTTGTCTTTGCATCATTTCTGTCTATTGTTATTTCTTTTGCCATTGAAATTATTGACTTAATTCCGCACTTGCATGCAGCTCCCTGTCTGATTCGTAACAGAAATTTATGCCGGTCGATTGCAATTTTTGGACAAGCTACCATTTTTCATCATGAAATTAATCACTCATCTTTTTATGATTTATTAAATTGCATTGCATTAATTACATAAAGGGGGGTGAAAACTACTTTTAATCATAAGTTTAATTACATTTGTAACTTTTCTCTTTGTTTTATATGTCAAGCGTTTATTAAAACTAGTTAAAAGCAATTAACTCAAATTATTAACCTAATTCCTTTCCTTGTACTGGAAAAAGGTGACATTTTACATCCCATAATTTGCTACAATTTAACTATTAGTTGAAGCACAGAAAGCTGGAATTTCGTGCAGGTCAGTTTAATTAACGTGGACAGGTAAGGACAAGGAAGAGGGTGTGTGTGTGTATGTGTGACTATTAAAGGGTGTGTGTTTCTTTAGTCAGGGTGGAGAGGGGGAGCTTAGTGGTTAAGGTGTTGGACTGCTAACCAGAAGTTTTGGGTTCAAGTCCCAGTACCACTAAGTTACCATTGCTGGCCCCCTAAGCAAGGCCCCAAATCCCTAATTGCCCAGTGTGTAAGTCTGTCTGGATAAGGGCATCTGCTAAATGCCATATATGTAAATTCAATTTGAAGGACAATGAGCATTTTATGATGCTTGCTGGTTCATCCCTCGCACCCCCACCCCCTTTTTCAGTATTATTACAAAAACATCTTCAGGCATTGATCATTTTTCTCCTCAGTCTTCCATTCCTTACTTATTGATTCGGTTGTATTTTTTTTTTTGGTCCACTATCCTCAAGTGTGAGGTCGTGTTATCGAAATTGGCACATCAAGGAAGATCTCGGTGTGTTTACAGATTTTTGCAGGTTCATCAGTTCTAAGACACCTCAGCAGGCGGAGGCTGAAAAAGCCTTGACTAGGGTCTGACCATGTGTGTGTCTGTTGAATGGCGCCCGGTTCAGAACCGGCAGGTAAATAGCGAGCTGTGTATTGAACATGAAGTGCGATAACGCAGTAAGTGAAATCATTAAGAGTGCGCTTGCTGTCATGCTGCGGTGTCACTGAACACCCCTGAGGTCAGGATCGATACGTCTGACTGTAGAGAAAAGCAGCAGTCGATAAAATAACAGTCAGGAAAGGAGAAAATCTACAGAGTGTGTCACCATGTGTGTGTGTGTGTGTGTGTGTGTGTAGTGGTGGTTTAAGAGTATGAAGGGAATTCGTAGGCAGAATGATTGATCCAATGCAGTAGGATGATTGTGTTACCCCTTTTATGTCCCAGATTGTGAGCTGATCCTAGAAGAGAAAAAGAGAAAGAGAGAGAGAGAAGGAGAAACAGAGAGAGAAAGAGCATAAAAGAGATGCTGAGACTTTGGAAAGAAGGGAAATGTTTCTTTACCCACTCAGTCATGTTATCCATCATTATATCTCTGAGTAATGTTTGTGTTTTTCAATCAACAATGCTAACGCACACACACACAAACATGTGATACGGTGTCTTTTGTATCACTTGATGCACCGCTCATGGGACGAGCATGTATGTGATTGTTGGGTGAAATCCAACCTAGCATACAATACACTGCTGCAGTAAATCTCTCTGTCTCTTTCTCTCTCTCCGTTTTTGTCTTTCCCTCTTTCTCTTACTGTCTCTGTCTCTCTCTCTCTCTCTCTCTCACACACACACACAGACATTTTATTTAGTATGCACTTCTGCCCTCTTGCTCCTGGATAAGTGCTGATGTGACTGCATTACACAGCACCTGCTAGAGAACAGGTACATGAATTAGGTGCCACTTCATAAAAATATGAGTGTGTGTGTGTGTGTGTGTACAGACCCTTTAAAATGCCTGTCCGTTCTTAGCTAGCTAACCAATGAGTCAGTATATGCAGTAATTTCTTTTTTATTGATAGTTCATACAGTATACGTCTCATGTATTTCCATAAAAACTAAAAGACACGCCCATTTCCTTCTATGGATGATATTATATGACCACATAAGAAGAATAAAAAACATACATATCTAAGAAAACAATTGCCCCTTTGCCTACATGAAATAAAAGACATGTCCCTATGTCCATATAAGAAATACAGGTCATGCCCCTATATTTATATATCGAATAAAAGACATGCCCCTATGTCCATATAAGGAATACAAGAGATGCCAGTATATTTATATATAGAATGAAAGACATGCCCCTATGTCCATATAAGGAATACAAGTCATTCACCTATGTCTATATATGGAATAAAAGACATGCCCCTGTGTTCATATAAGGAATACAGGTCATGCCCCTATATTTATATATCGAATAAAAGACATGCCCCTATGTCCATATAAGGAATACAAGAGATGCCAGTATATTATATATATATATAAATAGATAAAAGAATGAAAGACATGCCCCTATGTCCATATAGAATGAAAGACATGCCCCTATGTCCATATAAGGAATACAAGTCATTCACCTATGTCTATATATGGAATAAAAGACATGCCCCTATGTTCATATAAGGAATACAGGTCATGCTCCTATATTTATATATGGAATAAGAGACATGCCCCTATGTCCATAGAAGGAATACATGATATGCCCCTATGTTTATATATCAAATAAAATACACGTCCCTATGTCCATATATGGAATAAAATACATGCCCCTTTGTTTATATGTGGTATACAAGACATCCCCAGATGACGCAAGATGGCAGCGCGCACACATCGCCAGGCTCAGCGTCTTTCCAGATTTGCGGTATTTGTTCTTATTTAAGCACTATATTTATTACACTGCTATTTATTGCAAATAGGCCACTTATGCGCTTCTGGTTAGATGCTAACTGCATTTCATTGGCTCTGTACATTTATCTTGCACAAAGACAATAAAGTTAAATCTAATCTAATCTAATCTAATGTCCATATGTGGACAAAAAACATGCACCTATGTCTATATATGCACAAAAAAACATTTATGTCCATATGTGGACTTAAAGACATGCATATGTCCCTATATGGACTAAAAGACATACACCTATGTCCATATATACACCACAAAACATAAGTCTCTGTCCATATGTGGACTAAAAGACATACGACTACGTCCATATATATAAACTAAAAAACATACGCTTATGTCCATATATAGACTAAAAGACTTAAGCCTTGTCTGTATATAGACTAAAAGACATGCCCTTATGTTCATATTTGGACCAATAGACATGATCTTATGTCCAAACCTGTACTAGAATTTTTTATTTTAAATATGGTTCTATATCTTCATATTTCTTAGTTATGGCCTAAACAATACACACATATATAAATAAAAAGACACTTACATTTTTTACATACTGTGTTAACTAAAAACACCTGTATTTTATTTACACATAAAAAAATTGACATTTTTTTAATCTTAAAAAAAAACAAGAGACACGCCTACTTTTCTAAATATTAACCATATATCTCAGCAGTATTTCTGTAGTCCGTCAGCGACATAAAAACTTTTTCCTAAATGATGTTTACCTCAGAATTGTGATTTATATGGAGCTCAGGAAACATGGCTCATTTACAACAAATAAAGCATTGGATGTCAGCTGAAAAAAAAAAAAGTGTTTCGTTAAGCTAATTGGAGCGTCTGTGTTGTTTTTGGGCACAGCTTTGCTAACACCTGCTTTCAGCTTTATTGAAAATAGAGTGAGAAAAACAAAACTGCGAAACTGATCGGATTCTCTTTGCAGCCAGCGCCTTTTTTGTGATACTGTGAAGTTCAGCTGTCTTTGAAATATTTAGCTAATTAATTATTTTAAGTTTGTAATAGTATAACGCACCAACCAATTTTATTGTCCTGTGACCTCAGCATGAATATAGAATGAGAAATGGCTGACTGTATAGTCTTTTAATTATTTTCCCAATAATATTGAAGCAAAATTGAAGTAATCACTGTTTTTGTAACGATTCCAGCCTCCTACCACCAGAGAATACTAGCCACTTCCTCTTGTTGAAGTTCAGAAAAGAAAATTCTAATAATATTTAAGTTCAGTAATGTATAAAAAAACCAAAAAAAATTGTCCTGTGACCTCAGATTGGAAAAGAATAAGAAAATGAAACTAGCTTTTAAATAAGTATAATTGAAGCAAAAATTGAAGCTACTTTTTGTAACGATTCCAGCCTCCTACCACCAGAGAATACTAGCCACTTCCTCTAGTACTTCCTGTGGCTAGCTTTATAAGCTACCAAGTCTACCTGGTCAACATACCAAGCATGTCTATGTCGGTGCTCATGTCGTAAGTCTTAAAGAAATCCTTTCACTGCAAAATGGATTCTACTCAGACGTCTTGCTTCACAGTTTTACATTTAAAGCAAATACAAAGTCAAATCTATGACTAAGTTTCATTAGATTTTTTAAGGCGGGTAAAGGTATTAAAGGTGTTCAGCCATTTTGTTTTTCAGTAACTCATTGTAAGGGTGGATCGCCTACGGTGGTTCAAGCTGTAGGATTCCCGAAGGACTAAAGAAACGTTATCAGCACAATAGTATAAAACTGTACATTTCCTGTCTATTACCACCCACTGCCACTTATACAAACGACGGAATTATAATAGCTAAATATGTGGAAGAGCGTTGCTATTAAGTGGGTATTTTGTATTGCAAATTATATTACAGTTTATAACTGAAATGGTTTAAAGACAATGATTTACTATATTTCAAATTACACTTGAATCTGTTACAAAATAGATAAAGAATAGTAAATCATAGACAGCTAATTGTACCCAGCATGTATGTAAACTGTTACCTGAGAAGGAGAGAGAGAGAGAGAGAGAGAGAGAGAGAGAGAGAGAGAAAGAGAAAGCGAGAGAGAGGAACAGAGAAAGAGCTAGCCCAGGAAAAAAAAAGCTGGAAAAAGCACTAGTTACAATCCTCTTTTATCCCTTCCTGTGAGACATTCAAACTGACCAATCAGCAAATTACAGCTTCACCCACTGTATAAAACAAGTGACCCTTAGCAGTATACATACGTTGCCTTTATTATCCCTTTGTGCCTTCAGGAACACCAAATGGCCCATCGTATGTTTGGGGCAGGAAAGCAGAAGTATGATCATTTTCAGCCTTATATCAATAAGTTATTATCAAGTCTGGTAACTTTAATGATTTAAAGTTTACACAGTTGTTGTTGATGCTTAATGGAAAAAGTCTAAAATTTATCACAGTCCTTTATCAAATCTACCCAGCTGAAAGGGTAAGAAACTGAACACCTACCCAGTGTAAAGGCATTAAGCTTGCTTGTACGGTACATGTTGTCTGGAGTTAATAAGATTACAAGATACAAGCGAGTGTACTATATATATATATATATATATATATATATATATATATATACATACAGTATATATACACACATCCTTGATTTTATACAGGGCCAAAGACCATGGGCATACAATACTTTCCTATTTGGATGAGTATGCAATGCAAATATTTTCCATATATGAACTATAAAATACACTTATTCGTGAAATGATGCATCTTATTACAGATATCAATATCCATTATATACATATCTATCCGTATCCATATATCCTTTTTCTACTTTCTGTATACAATAATACATCTTTATAGTTATATTTTATACTTTTAATACCTCTATACTAATACTTCTTTTTATCTTCATTTATTTTTATTTCACACACTTTTATTTTCATGTTTACATGTTGGACAGTCATAGCAAGCCTTTCACTGCATGTTGAATTATGTACACTGTAGGGGCAGTGGTAGCACAAACAGTTAAAACTGAAGCTTTTTGGTTAAAGGATCAATATTCAAGCCCCACTGCTGCCACACGACTGAATAATAATAATAATACTTAATATGAAATGCTATTTTTCAAAAAACATGAACTAAAAGACACACTTGCGTTGGTATATACCAACTAAATCGCACACGTAGGCCAATTATAGAGTAAAAAAAACTGCTGATAAAATTTTTTTTTTTTCTTTTCAAAATGTGTTTATTCCTGTTTATATACATACCTATATACATACAGGCCCACAAGGAAAATAATTAATAGATGTTTTCTTGAGTCTCTGTCTCTCTCTCTCACTCTCTCTTTCTCTCTCTCTCTTTTCCTCTCACTCTCACTGTATCTCACCATTTCGTTCTCTCTTTCTGTCTTTTTGCCTCATTCTCTTTCTCTTTGTCTTTCTCTGTGTCTCTCTCTTTCTCCAGTCGTACAGTCGCTACTCCACTTTCCAGCATCACCACTTGATGGCGATAGAGTGAAGCTGAACAGCTCAGACTTTTTTTAATGAAAAACATTATGGTTCAGTCTGGCAAGTTTCTCATCTATCAGCGCGCACGCACACACAGCACGGTACTGAAGTCTCTTCCTATTCCATCCATCTTTTCCCTCTTACATTTCTTTCTGGTAGGGTCTCAGACACTCAGCTTCTGATGACATCTCAGTCTTTGTGTGTGCAACAGCACAAGTGTGTACAATACTTAAACAGATACACACCTCTTTAGACAACCATATACACTTCACATCTTTATCCATCCTGTCCTTTCTCTCGATCTGTTTTATCCTTTTCTTTCTCTTACACACAACAATATTGTTCTGTTTTCCTCTCGTTTATCACTCAGTACAACTCTCAGTGAGATTACTTTTGTCCTCGATGTGATACTTCATACCTTTTGCCCAGGAACTGCAGATATATAGTATATATCTTCAAGTGGATCTTTGATCGTGATATACTGTGAATGATGTTTTGATGTTGAGATAGTGATAGACAGTTTTTATTGTTGCGACATCACCCTGGACACTCCGTAATCCCTCTTTCATTCCTAAATATACTCTCTCTCTCTCTCTCTCTCTCTATATATATATATATACACAGTATATTAAAAGCGCCTGGACTTACACACATTCTATCTTTTGCAGCACTGTTTTACTTCCAGTCAATCGATAATAGAATGACTGCCATAAAGCTTAAAAAATCCAGGAACATGAATGGCATCAATAAAAATACTCTCATAATACACAATAGAAAAATTGGGGGTTTTTTTTCGAAGTAAACAATATTTCTATCTGTGTGTAATTGTTGATTATTGTATCCCCAAACAGAATATTTTCTCCATTTTTCTTCCCCTAACTCTCATTTCCTGGCTGACAGCCTCCAGGAACATGTCATTACAGATACAAATATCACCATTAGCTCCATTAGATCACCATTACACTGCAGCTTGTTGCACAAAACAGCCTTATGCAAAGGCATGCTGAGACCCCTGTACATCTACATTGCAATAAAACCACCAAACGCTAAGCTGTTTTGAGGGTTTCATGGTTTCATTAGCTAGTCGGTCACTGCAAATTATGCATAGCGGGTGTGGAACTTGTGTATCACCAGTTGCTATGACTGTAACTTAGGTAGGAATCGTGGTAAGCTTTCTTTTTGCTGGCAGACTTGGGAACCCCTGGTTTAAAGGTTTGTACAACTCAAAATCATCCCTATGAAGATGATTAATTTAAAACGGAAACATTACCATATCTGTCCAAAAACCTACCAAAGAGTAGAATTTATTATATTACATGTATATTTCTGACATCTCTCCTATCTAGAGTGATTTGGATTCATTTCATGTATCTATCAAAGCAGTTGCTCAGGGGCCCAGCAATGTCAGCTTAAAAAAATTCCCCAATGTGGGACGAATAAAGGTATGTCTTATTTTAATGGTACACGGCATCGAAACCACAAACATCTGATCCATAGTTCAACACCTCAATCACTTGAGTTATAGTATCACTTCCCTAAAGCTGCATCGGGAAGTATTTCATATAAAATGATTAAGGTTAGTGTGTTTTCTTTATTCCTACGTAGAAATATTCCAAACAAAAGCAATTACGATTAATAAGAGAGTTTGGTCATATAAAAAACGCTTAAAGAGCACTAAATATTTGGGAGTTTCTGGGTTCTACTGTATGTTTAAAGGAATTGTTAAAGGTTCTATGTAGAGCCCCAGAGTTTAGGGTTCAAGGCTTTAAGAAATCCCTCAAATAAAAAAGTCCCCATAACACTATATCCTGCAGATCCAACCTAAACTCTACGAGTTCGTGAACTTTCCTTTTGTCTGAATCTTTTATGGTTTCATATATAGAACAATACAGCAGAGAGTTTCCTACTTCAAAAAAGAAAACAAGAAATTATAACTGTTCTAATACTCTTTATAACTATACTAGTTTTATAACTATACAATAAGCGCAACAGAGATGTTTTTATCTTGGGACATATCCGTGTAAAGACAACTTTCAACAGGATATACCGATTTGATGGGTTATGATATTGCTGTGCTACCCAAAAAAGTACGTTGAAAAATATTTCTTCAAATTACACGACTAAATAAAATGAGACAACAGCGTGTATTATTGGAACTATAGCCATCATTTCATCACATGATCCTTTTAAGACTTTTACATAGCATATTTCGCTAGTTTATAACAAAATCGCATCGACTTAATATATAATACTTAATATAACCTGATCGTAAGATCGAGGGTTGCTTGTATAACTGGATCTAAATAAGCCAGGAACCGTGAACTGTCTTATAAACCGCTAAAGAACTCCGGGAGGACCAGAACCTTGTGAAAACTTTGGAGGTTCTTTGGAGAGATGTTCTGCTGGAAATGGTTTAGAAAAATCTCCATCAAGTGTGTTAACGTATAAAGAACAACATTAACTATCGTGATGCCAAATATCCCGGAGATGAAGAAAACAGATGACCTCATCGAAATAGTTTTTTATTCCCTCTCAATCTGTTACTATTCATCATCTTTCATCACATTTTCTTTTCATCCATATGCTGGGCTTTCCACCACAGCCGTGCACATAACCTGTTTCTGCACTTTTTTATTTCGAGCAGGTGTTCTTCTTCTCCATCACACTTGAAATGCTGCTAAATGAAAGCTCTACTGACATTCATTCATTCAGGATGTGCTTTTAAAACAGAACCCAAGCTGTTCCACAATTCTGAAAAGATTGATGCAGAACAGAGAATATCAAAAATAACGTACGATTTTACACCAGGATCCTAAGCTAGTAGTTTGGTTAGTGTATACTGTATAGTACAGCATCAAGTTCACAATCCTGACATTTTTACATTTGAGAAGTCAATCCTATGAAAATCTTGCTTCAGCATTTGACAGCATCGACTATACCAAGGGATGACAAGCACCTATGGCATTGAAAGATTGAGACAGCAAACTTTCACCTGAGGGTGTCCTGTGGACAGAAAGACAGGCAAAACCAGCAAATTATCAAAATTATGCTATGAAAAAGCCATGCAATTAGCTGACATATTGACTTTTCTCCAATATCTCACTATATGAAGGAAGACACTGCTTTGAAAGTGAAGTGTGTGGGTGGAGTGGAAAGCTGACCGGATGAATAGACCCCTAGGCACTTTGTAAGGGCAACGGTGCCTCGATCAGCTAATGAGTTCATTGCGAGTCCATTCAGGCTGCACCAAAAGCCCACGCATTTCGTATTATTAAACTCCCCATATTTCTAGTCTACAAAAGTTTAGATGTTTGAGTTTAGAATGCACAATGAATTAGAAATGCTTCATGTTCCACGAATTGAGAGCATTGGTAATCTGCTTACTTGCCTCAATACTGCTAATGCAATATTTACCGAGTGGTGGACCAGGGTCAGCATATGGACCTAGCACCAATTTTAATTGAACAAACAAAATATTTAGTAAAAAATGTGTATGTGTAATTTTAGAATGTGTGATGTCCTGCGGTGGAGTGAAGAAGGAGGATGAAGGGATTTGATGCAACAAAACTTTATTTTGGAACACAAAGGGCAAATTAAAAAAACAAACAAGATCTCACTCTAGAATAGGACTTGACGATTTAAGAAAAGTAAGGAAAAGAACTAGCATTACAAACTAGAGCATTAGCAATAACATTAGCAGTTAGCATTAGCGCTACCACTCGAGGAAGACAAAAGAAACGACCTTGGAGATAAAACTTGGAACACGAGGACTATGCAGAAAACATCATAACATTAGCGATTAGCCTGGGCACACGACATTACAACATCATTTTTTTTGGGGGGGGGGGGTTAGGAACAAGAAATACCTGGAAGCAATCAACCAATGACAAGACTGGGGACAGACAAACAAAGCACACGGCTAGGAAAACAGTTCTTTGATGCCATCTGGTAGTTGTGTCGGGGAACTTCATTCATGACCAGTACAGTATGGTCGATTAAATCAAACAGACCAGGTTATCTAATCATATGCAGTTAAATTATTTTGTCAAAAGTGGTGGCTTAGTGCTTAAGGGTTTGTACTGATACCAGAAAGACCGGGGTCTGATGTCCAGCACCACCCAGTCACCACTGTGGGCCCCTGAGCAAGGCCCTTAACCCTCAATTGCTCAATTGTATAAAAGAGATAAATGTAAGTCGCTCTGGATAAAGGCATCTGCCAAATGCTGTAAATGTTAATGTCAACTTTGTTTCAGCAAGAATCAAGGGGAAGGTGTACAAAACAGTAGTGAGTGCTGGAAGTAGCAGAGCTAAAGATGTTGAGGTTTTCTTTGAAAGTGACAAGGTTGGACAGGATTAGGAATGCGTTCATAAGTGGGACGGCTCATGTTAGATGTTTTGGGAAGAAAGTCAGATTGAGGTGGTTTGGACATGTACAGAAGAGGGATAGTGAATATATTGGTAGGAGGATGTTAGAAATGAAGCTACCAGGCAGAAGGCAAAGAGGAAGACCAAAGCAGAGGTATATGGATGCGATAAACGAGGACATGAGGTTAGTGGGTGTGAGTGAAGAGGATGTACAGAATCGGGTTAGGTGGAGACGGATGATTCGCTGTGGCGACTCCTAAAAAGGAACAACCGAAAGGAGAAGAAGAAGTTAATGTAAACTTTGTAGCTTAAGGCAGGTATGCATGTAGAGTTCAACTAAAGAAGACAGAAAGGAATAATGAATAGTTAAGCATACAAATGGATATTCTGCCGCCTACAAACATTGTACTCATGTTGGTACTAAAATACTTTCACAAATTTCTTTTAACTTTCTTTTCATCTTCCCAGGTCTGTATGCGAGCCCATAACTTTGTGTGCTTGATTGACAGCGTTGGTAAGTGACATTACTCACACACTATATCCCGCACCATGATTCATGTAACTGACATTTCGGTTGCCTGAAGGTGAGTATGTGTCACCTGGTTATCTCAGCACAGGGGTTCCTAAATTTGCCCTGCTTGTGTTAATAGAATTTACACACCCAGGCTTTTAAAACTCTCTTTTAGATGTCTTGCTATTCGTAATTCCCAAATAACCTCAAAAGAATTTCATGCTGATTTGATGTTGGGCTTTTACTCTAATACATACAGAGATGGAAAAAGTACGCACATCCTTTACTCAAGTAGAAGTACAGATCCGCATGTTTAAAACGACTCTGGTAAAAGTTAAAGTACTGACTACTCTTTTTTACCCAAGTTAAAGTAAAGAAGAACAGGCTCTGACATGTACTTAAGGAAAAAGTAAATCAATTAGAAAAGTAAAGAAAAGAATAACAACTACTAGAATTATAGATTCTGGTCTTCTGATGTTAAACTGATGGTGAATTTATTTATTTATTTATTCTTTATTCTATACCCGCTTATTCCCTGATTCGGGATCTAGGGGATCTGCTGGAGTCTATCCCAGCCGTCTCTGAAAGGGCAAGGCAAAAAAGGCAGGAGGGGGTACATCATCAGCGAAATGTGCACCTGTATGAATTTAAGGTAACATTACTGACAAACATAGAAAATAGACTATTATTACTAAAAGCATAAAATTTGCTTGTGACAGGAAAAAGATAAACAATAACAATAAAAAAAACATGTAACGTAAAACATGTAACGTCATTTCACACAATTCACAGCTCATTTGCCAGAAATTCGACAATTTCGAACATCTTCCTCATATATGACTATGGGCGATCAGGAATGTCTCCGTTCTCAGTCATGTTTACACCGCTGACCCCCTCTGTCTCATCGTCCATATTAGCCATATTCTTGTTATCTTCTGCCTGACTACCCTGCTTGTTGTTAGCTTCATAAACTAGCCTATGTTTACGGTGTGTGATAGCCAGGAAAACGGCAATTATAGGTTAAAAAAGCTGCACAATAACAAAATTAGATCGATTGGTTGAAAAAGGAGTGCAAATTGCACAATCAAAAGAAATAATATTGATGATGCCATCAAATAAGTTTAGAAATGTAATAAGTAGAAAGTACCGATATTTGTGTAAAAATATAATGTAAGTATATTCATTCATCAATTTTCTATACCCGCTTATTTCCTAATTCGGGGTCACAAGGATCTGCTGGATTCTATCCCAGCCGTCTCTGAAAAGGCGAAAGGTAAGAGGGGTACACCCTGGACAAGTCGTCAGTCCATCACAGGGCCACACACACACACACACTCACTCCCATAGGCAAACTAGAATCACAAATCAACCTAACATACATGTTTTTGGACTGTGTAAGGAAACCGGAGTACCTGGAGTAAACCGACGCAAGCATGGGGAGAACATGCATACTCCACACAGAAAGACCCCTGCCTAGGAATCGGACCTGGGCCTTCTTGCTGTGAGGCAACAGTGCTAACCACTACGCCACCGTTTTTAGTTTACAGATGAAGTCACACTCATTAGCTTTGCTAATTTCGCTTACTTGATCAGCTAGTTAATCATTCATGCCCGGTTAGCTGTCATTCGGTAGACTTGCTTTAGTTTATCAGTTAAATTCCTTTATTAGATTAGATTACGGTCACTCTTTCCTCTACTTTATTCTATATTAGCTGGTTAGTATTTAATCTTAATTTCCCACTTATTAGCTAAGATTTCCCCCATTTGATCAGCTTTTTTTTTAGCTAGGTTAGCTTTTAATAGTAAGTCAATTTTTACCTAAATTATAGGTTTGAAGTCATGTTTATGTTTAAGTCATTGCTTACTCGATTGGCTTTCAGTTGATCATTTATATATTCTCTTGCTAGTTCAACCTTTTTTTTCTAGGTTTTTGCTAGGTTATCTATCACACTAGAAAAAGTCTAAACCTTATTAAAAATACAGAGATGATTAAGCCATGCAAACAGATGGATGAAGGCAACTTCAGACTTCATTGCACACAGGAAGTGGTGGGCTGCTGGTGTGCAGAAAGAGGAGAGCAGGACTGCTGATCATTACTACAGGAGAGCAGCAGACGTTTATTGATGGTCTCCTGAAGAGTGATGGCGTGTGACCGAGCCAGTGTGTTTGATTAATACAGACCAGAGCTGGCAGCCTGTGTGACACACCAGGGAAAAATACCACACACACACACACCGAGTGCGTCAGACTTTCCAGATATGAGCTGAAGTCAGCAAAAATGTCCACAGTCCAGCCATTCGACAACACAGCAGCTGCAGAAATGTGAGAAACTTTTTCTATGTCCGAGAAGCATACCTAGAACCAGCAGCTGGAAACATCTGGTTAAAATGTACTTTATATAATGTAATCACTCCAGTTCGATAAACATTGACAATGTTATTTTATAGTGTTTTCTTAACACTTTAAGAACATTTATTAAGCACAAATAACATCAAAGAACGTTCATACAACATCACAAGAACATATCTTAACTATGGATTACAGTATAAGAACCATGATTATTATATCAAGAACTATTTATCTGTCTATTCAGACAAATTAGCAGAGGTTCTGCAAATGTTCCCTTTTAGCAGAGATCTTAGCTATTTCAGGAAGTCACCTTAATTATTGACAGCCAACCTAACTAGCAAGTGAAATCTTATCTAAAGGACTAAACAAATTTAGACTTACTGACTTAAACTTAACTTAGCAAAAGCTAGCCAATCATATGAGAGAAATCTTAGCGAATGAGGTTGAGTTTATCTATGGTCAAATCAAGTGAGGAAAAAATAACCTGGCGTATCAAGGTTATATGCTAATGTTTATATGCTAAATTAGCTACCCTATTGAGAAAAGGTTAATTGAGTGACTAAAAGCTAATCTAATGTGCATTTATTGAAGGTGTGAATGTCAAACTAGCAACGAATAGCCAGTAGGTTGAGCGAAAGCTTAGGTAATAAGTGAAGATTATCTATGAAGTAAAAGCAAATTTAGCTAGTAAAATATTTTTGTTCTGGCAGCACGGTGGCTTAGTGGTTAGCGCTGTTGCCTCACAGCAAGAAGGCCCAGGTTCAATTTCCAGGCAGGGGCCAGGTACTCCGGTTTCCTCTTATACTCCAAAAGCATGTATGTTAGGTTGATTGGTGATTCTTAAATGCCCATAGAAGTGTGTGTGTGTGTGTGTGTGTGGCCCTGTGATGGACTGGCAACCTGTCCAGGGTGTACCGCTCCTGTCCTCCGCCCTTTCTGAGACGGCTGGAATATCGTCCAGCAGATCTCTGTGACCCCGAATTAGGAAATAAGCGTGTCTAGATGAATAAATATTTTTGTTCTTTATTCAGAATGATTTACTTTCATCTCTGTTTTTTACCCAAGTGAACAGTTAAAGGTTTCGCTACTTACTCAGGGGCCCAGTAGTAGCAGTTTGGTGGCAATGAAGACTAAACCCATGATCTTCCGAGCCAGAGCTCATCTCATTATTGGGAGATGACAGAGTTGGTATTAATTACCATTGGAAAAAGCATAACGGCTAACTTGCATCATAAATATGTTATTATATATATGTTATTCATGTTATTAAACGTTGAGGTAATTTTTTGTGCTAATGTAGTCATTCCCAGTGCTGTCTGTTTTATGGATTACGGATGGTTTTTGTGTGTGTGCGCATGTGTGTGAGTACTTCTCTGCAATTGAGAATTTATCAAGTGTAGAGAATGTTAGTTGTGTAATTAAAAAGTCGGTTGTAATTAAACACACATACACTCTCGGGCGTGGGGTGTTTACACCTGTCAGTAATGCTTAGTCTAAACTTGACGTTCTCTATAAATCTTATTGTTTGTGTATGTGTGTGTGTACTGTATGTGTGTATGCGTTTTCACTAACGAATCTCGAACCTTTTCAGTGAGACTCGATATATATTGAGTTTATATTTTACAGCAACGTCAGGAAGTGACATTTAAAGAGCAATTCAATTTGGCTATGTAGCTCTCAACCAACACGCACACACACACACACAAACATTCATCTCTATAATGTCAGACTCTCTCCGCTGAGAGCAGAATCTCTGTATTGACAGATGACACACATCCATCTCACTGAGTGTAGAACAGTGTGTGTGTGTGTGTGTGTGGCTGGCCATGTGCTGGGGATTGCAACTTTTTCCCACAACCTCAATGTGATGGAGAAGATAATAAAGTCAGGTCAAACCACAGTTATTTTTTCCCTAATCCTTATTCCAGGCTGTGCATAAACTGTAAGATGTGTGTGTGTGTGTGTGTGTGTGTGTTAGAGATATCTGGATATCTGGAAATCCACATAGGTAATTCGTTTGCATAGATTAAAATGCCAGATTGTACAATATGGTTCTCACCGCTAGTGAACATGTGCTGTTCACGCTGTCGAGTTTAGCGGCCACTTTTACTCGCCGACAGGTTTTGCGAAAAATCGCGGACTAATTCCTTAAAATCGAGACAAATCAATGCTCGTTCATGGGAGTTACATGTAAAGTATTAAATAGGGATTAAAGAGTTCAAAAATCCTGCAGTGTAAAATGATTTTTGACTAAGAAATAGTTTGGTGGTGATCTACAACCAATAAGAGTGCAAGACACAGGGCAGCGTAATACCCGAATATCAGTTTTTTATAGTTAAGTTTTTTTTTCCGAATTATTTTTAAAAAAAATTTCCGCCCTTGTTATTGCAAATCGGCACACAAGATTTCTTGTATTATTGTTTGAATGTTTTGTACACCGAACACCAAAGAATTCCACCAAATGTTTTCCATCTCGAACATTGCTCTGCTTTCATTTACGTTTACATTTATGGGGGGTGGGGTTTAAGGGCTTTGTTTAGGGGCCGAGCAGTGGTAACTTGGTGGTGCTGGAAATCAAACCCTGATTTTACAATTAACAGTCCAATACCTTAGCCACGATGCTACCACCACTCCACTGCTTTTGCTTGTCTCAATTGGATATACATGTTAAAGATGCTAATCTGGCATGGACACGTCAAGATCAGGTTTTTTACGTGAGGGCCACTGTTGTATTTAATCAATTCGATGCAGAAAATTTGTACCAACAAGTCTTTAATAAAATCCATGTCCACTGTCCGTGTCTCCACCCTCTCCGTGTTTCTGGAAAAAAGCAGCATATTGCTGTTTGATGATCTGTGCGATCCACTGGGAACATTCTTAACATCTATCTGGCTATAGTAGAGAGGGCGAGACCATGAAGACATTAAATGCCTAGTAAAAGTGTCTTAAACCCAATTCGTAATGCTAGGAGCAGCCGATGAAGAGATTTAAGAGCTGGTGTAATGTGATCCATCATTCTCATGTGGGAGGCAGTGTTTCTGAATGAGGTGTAAATTAGTAATATAGCTCCTGGGTATGTTGGATAAAGGGTTGGGTGCAATGATACAGAGCAGTGAACAAGAGCATGAGGAAAATTTCTTACCAGCAGATATTTACCAGCAGGAAGTTAGGGACAAGATGTATGATGGTTATACCGTTGTTTTTAAGACACTGGTTACTGGTTTTTATTCTGGATCTCCTGAATTAGATATACATTATTTCTGTACAGTGGCACCTCAGCATTTGAATAATTGTTTGATTAAGGCAATTTCTTTAAGTGAAAATTTGTATGTAGTACAAATTTTTCTATAAATAATTCATTCAAATCCAGATAATCTGTTCCAGACACCCAAACATATTACCAATATTACAGATTATGAACATAATGGTTCTATTTTTGTACACAAAACTTTGACAGAAAAGACAAAATAAATAGATCCACCAATTTGTCAAGAAAAAAAAAAAACACAGGAAAAAATGTAGCTTTTAAACGCATGCCACAAGTTCTGCCTTTTTAAAAACAGTTTTCGCCGACTGATGGAAGTTATTGAATGTGTAAACTCGCTTTGTCTGGCTTCTGGTTTTCCACTGATGCGACCAAGTTTTGAAAGGCTTCTGTACCCAACTTTTTTTGTTTGGATGGCAAAAATGCTTCGTAGAAAGGTGCAAACTGCTTACAAAGTTTTCATTCTTAATGCAAACATTATGTAGATGCAGTTATCCAGTGTGACATACAAAAATGCTTTAACTCCCTATTAATGAACAGATCAATTCTGGTTTATTATTTTATAAACTGTATAACATAATTCCAAAACTTAAAATTCCCAAAACAACTCTCATCCATGACTCAGCTGTTTTAAGATTGATGGGAAGTTCATTCCACCACCTTGCTAGCAGAACAGACAAATCTCTTAAGACAGACCTACTTTGCATTCTAAGGGATGTTGAGACTAGTTGGGCAAAGTCTATAAGAGGTAAGAGACAAGCATCAAGCATTTTGAATCTAATGTGTGCACTTACATAAATCTAGTGGAACGAGCAATGGGGTGGTGTGGAGGGACTTTGGGATTTTGGATCATCTGCAGAGGACAGTTTGTGCTTCTCTGAGTTGCTATTACCGGTTGAATTATCTTTCACGTGTCCTCTTAGATTTAAGTCCCTTAGACCAACCTATTCAAACAGTATATTTAAGAACACATTTTACTTTTAAAATGTGGTCTCATATAAATGTGGTAAACCCACCACCCATACATATAAGAATAGAAAGACTCACTGATTTGATTTAGTCCTATACCATGGCTTTTACCCAGTTAAAGAAAAGTGGACAGTTTTCATTTACCAGATGCCGTTTTCCAGAGTGACTTACATTTATCTTATTTATACAACTAAGTGATTGGGGGTTAAGGGCCTTGCTCAGGGGCCTGACAGTGGTGCTTTGGGGGAGCTGAGAATCGAACCTACAATCTTCAGGTTAGTAGTCCAACACCTTAACCGTGAGCCACCACTTCCAGTTTTAGAGGTACAGTATGATTTGGACAGTGATCTTCAAAATGATCATCAGAAGCTGCTAAATATCTAGGAAAAAAAGAATTACATTTATGGCAGACGCACTTATGCATATCATCTTATACAGTATTTACCTACCTTATACAACTGACCAGTATAGGTCCTTGATCAAGGTCCCAAAATTGGATTTGAATTCCTATTCTATCAATCACTTGTCCAAAGCCTTAACCACTGCCCAACTACTTTTCCTGGTCTGCGTATTACCCTACCAATTATCCTAGCAATATTAGAGCTCATTTGGTGATAAGTTTAAAGAATTGTAAACACGGAGTCCCTCAAGGTTCAGCCCTGGTCCCTCTGACAGTTTAAATACAGCGGTGAACGGTGAAGATTTCAAAAGTTTTAATGTTGGAAACCATTTTCTGAAAAAGTCTCAAATCTCAAAAAAGGCATTGTTGAATAAACATGTTGTGAACTCTCTTTATCTGTTGGCTGAGAAAAATCCAGACCCCGTGTTGAGTGCTGAACAAAGAAATTTCAGATTATTTATATCTGTCAGTCAACATCTCAAAGTACCTATATTTCATTTTTTATTATTTGTTAGAGTTTGTGCTCCAAATAAATGTTATAGCGATCTTTAGAGTGGTCTATGCTTCTGCAGTCTTTTTTTACCTTTAAAATGGTGGGAGTTTTAGCTCTATGAGGCTTCGACTTGGCCTGAGGCACTCTTGGACATATTAAAGCATTTAATAAGTGAGAGTGAGAAAAAGGGAAAGAGGTAACAGAAGCTAGCTGAAGTTCACAGAAAAGGCAGATTAGGAGAAATAATTAGCACCCGTCAAGTTAGCAAAATATAAATAAAATAAGGTTGCTAACTTTATGATTGAGTATGGATGTTTTTTTCTTTACTTCAAAAAACTTTTCATTTTCCCGTCTAGGTAAGTTTTTTTTCCCTATCTAGCCCACGTACAAAGCTAGCGATGAGCTCTTTATGTTGAACTTAATCTTTAAGATGTTTTATTTGATTACTTTGATTGTGGGAAGCTGCTGTATGCCCATTAGTGCACCTTTTGACACATACATCAACATCTATCTAGAAATGTAATTTAATTCAATTTTTCTGCAAACCCATCAAGGAAAGCATACCAGCATGTAGAAGGATGATGGATAATCGGCATCCAAACAGTGATCGTTCTAAAAACACATTGAAAGGTATGCAATTCAATTTCCTCAGAGAAATACACTTACAATGCAAAGTGGTCCATTAAAGAGATGCAGAAGCATCTTTTATACTCACCCTGAAAACCTTGAAGAAGTTTTCATTAAATGTTAAGAGTATGGCCAAAATAAGAGAGAAAAATGCTTTTTTTCAGTTTACAGGAAATAAAACAGGTTGTACAGGTACAGTATAGATTTTTTTTTCTCAGTAAATTAAGACCTTGCTTTTATGTGCAAATTTTTCTGTATTTAGTGCAATTTAATGAAAGTAACACCTCTGATACTTTAATGCATCTTTTAACAACCCAGTTTTACAGTTTGATATCAAAGGAATTTGATAAAGGATAAATGGACAAACAGGTGGATATATGAATCGATTGATGTGTGGATATTTAAAACAATAGATGGATATTGGATAGATAGATGTATGCATGTATGTGGAAAATTAAAGGACGAATCAATAGATTAATAAATAAACGTAAAGATTATTGACAGGTCCTTTGAAATAAATAGTTGGCTGGATGTTTGGATTGTTGATAAATGGATGAATAAAAGGATGGATGGATGGATGGATGGATGGATGGATGGATTGGTGGGTGGGTAGGTGGAATACAAGAGGAATACAAGAATAATTGACAGATAGATAAATAAGTACCTGACAGATATACAGTGTGAAAGTATATATAAATGACAAATGCATGGATGAATGAATAGATGTTTGGATGCGCAGATAAATGGATAAATCAATATTTGGATAAATAATAGAGGGATGAATAAATTCAATTTATATATTATTAAAAATGCATTGATATATTGTGTTTACAGGAGCTCAGCTGGAACGGTAGCGAGGCTCATAAGTATGGGATCGGGATTCAAGTTGTTTTATCATGGTGTGGATAGAAAGAGAAATGGGGTAGGGGTGATCCTGAAAAAGGAGTTTGTGAAAAATGTTCTGGAGGTGTCAGACAGGGTGATGAGTCTAAAGTTAAAAAATTGAATGGCTGATGGTAAGTGTTTTAAGTGGTTATGCCCCACAGTAGGTTGTAAGTTAAAAGAGAAAGAGAGTTTCTGGAGAGTAGTAATAGGCACAAACATTAATGGACATGTTGGTGTGGGGAACAGAGGTGATGAGGAAGTGTTGGGTAGGTTTGGAGTCAGGGAAAGGAACTGTAAAGGACAGATGATAGTAGACTTTGCTAACAGGATGGAAATGTCTTTGCTAAATACCTTCTTCCAGAAGAGAGAAGCATATAGGGACTTATAAGAGCGGAGGAAGGAGCACACAGGTAGATTACATCTTATGTAGATGAAGCGATCTAAAAGATATTAGTGACTGCAAAATTGTGGTAGGTGAGAGTATAGCCAGACAGAATAGAATGTTGCTGTGTAGGATAAAAATGTTGGTCTGAAAGAAGAGGAGATCAAAGGTTGGGAAGAAAACCAAGTGGTGGAAGCTAAAAAAGGATGAATACTGTGAGGAATTTAGACAGGAGTTGAAACAGGCTCGGGTGGTCAGTTAGTGTTTCTAGGTGAGTGGCAAACTACAGCAGAAGTGATCAGGGAGACAGACAGAAAGGTTCTAGGTGTGTCATATGGAAGGAGGAACGTAGATAAGGAGACTTAGTGGTGGAATAAGGAAGTTAAGGATAGTATACAGAAGAAGAGGTTAGCCAAGACAAAGTGAAAAAGATAGGTCTGAAGAAAGTAGACAGAAATGGCAGGATTTGAGGCACAAGTGAAGAAGGAAGTGGTTAAGGCCAAGAAGGCATAAGATGAGTTGTACACTAGGTTAGACATAAAGAAGGGATAACAAGGAAGAGGGATAGAGATGGGAAGGATGTGCAGTAGGTTAGCAAGTGAGGAAAGTGTACAGAGAAGAGTTAATGAAAATGAGAGGTAGAAAAGGGTAGAAGAGGTAAACAATGTGGAGCAGAAAGTTCAAAAGATTAGTACATACAAAGTTAGGATGACTTTGAAGAGGATGAAAAGAGGAAAGGCGGTTGGTCCTGATAAGATACCGTTGGAGGTGTGGAAATATCAAGGCGAGGCAGCACTGGAATTTCATTGGCATTGGATTGTTTAACAGGATTTTAGTGCCAGAGAAGATGCATGAGGAATGGAGAAGTGGTGTTCTTTAAGTATCTTTAAGAACAAGAATGTGCAGAGTTGCAACAACTACAGAGGCATAAAGTTAATAAATCATACAATAAAGGTATGGGAAAGATTAGTGGAAGCTAGGTTACAAAGGGTAGTAGGTATTTGTGAGCAGCGGTATGGCTTTATGCCCAGAAAGTGCATGACAGATGCAATCTTTGCTCTGAGAATGCTATTGGAGAAATACAGGGATGGAGAGCTGCATTGTGTTTTTGTAGACCTGGAGAAAGCATATGACAGGGTAGAAGAGAAGAGCTGTGGTCTTGTATTTGGAAATCAGAAATAGCAGAAAAGTACGTCAGGGTGGTGCAGGATATGTATAAGGGAAGCAGGATAGTAGTAAGGTGTGCAGTAGGTCAGAAAGAGGAGTTAAAAATGGAGGTGGGACTGCATCAAGGATCAGCTTTGAGCCCCTTTTCGTTTGCTGTGGTGATAGATCAGTTGACAGACGAGGTCTGTCTAATGAGAGCAGGGAACAGGTGGAGGAAAACCTGGAGAGGTGAAGGTTAGCTTTGGAGGGAGGAGGAATGAATGTCAGTCATATGTAAATGTATAGTAAATGTGTTTAAACGAAAGAGAGGGAAGTGGAACAGTGATATTACAGGATAAATAGGTAAAGAAGTTACAGGATTTTAAGTTCTTGGGGTCGACAGTCCAGATCAATGGAGAGTGTGAAAAAGAGGTAAAGAAGCGAGTACAGGCAGGTTGGAATGGGTGGAAAAACTTGTCAAGAGTGATGTGTAACAGAAGAAAAACAGCTAGTATAAAGGTAAGGTGTACAAGACAGAGGTGAGAGCAGCTATGATGTATGGTTTAGAGACAGTGGCGCTGAGAAAGGAAGGTGCTAGAGTTAGAAGTAGCAGAACTGAATGTTTTTTTTTGGGGGGGAGTGACAAGATTGGACAGAATTAGGGAGGCCAGATTGAGGTGGTTTGAACATGTACAGGAAACGGATAGTAAAAATATTGGTAGGAGAATGTTAGAAATGAAGCTACCAGACAGTGGAAGTCCAAAAAAGTGGTAGGTGGAGACAGATGCTTTGTTGTGGCGACCCCTAAAAGGGAACAGCTGAAAGGATAAAATATGTATGGATAAATGCATGCTTGGTTAATTAATAGAGGGATAGATGAATTCATAGATGGATGTGTAAGTGACTTTAGTGGTTGATGGATACATAAGAACGGGATAAATAGAAAAAATATTTAACAGATGAATGAATGTATATATAATTGACAGATGCATGAACATAATGATTAATTAATGGATGAATGAATAGATGGATAGCAAGATAATTGACAGATAAATGGTTAAATTATTGACAAATGCATGGATGGATAGAAGGATAATCGACAGATCCAGAGGTGTATGAAAGCATGAAAAAGTGTTTGAACAGATGGATATACAGTAAACCAAATAACCTAAGGGATAAGCAAGACAGAAACACTTCTTTCTCTCCGAGTGGAACGTCTTCTTCTTTGATCCAAATCGGAGGTGTGAAAAACCCGGAGCATAGACACAGGTATAAAATTAGCCTCCCCATCAGACCGGCTCACTAACACACATTTCTAGGAACCCTTTTATAAGCTAAGAGAACAAATGAGACACTCAGGAGTATTGGTCGACTGTGTGTGTGTGTGTGTGTGTATGTGTGTGTGTGTTTGTGTTTGGTGAAGGGTGAGAGAAGGGAAGCTGTTTGTGGCGATTTGTAACCCATTATTTTGAATGTGCTCATTATTATAAATTCAGCATGAAGCCCTGCAGATGATCAGTTTCAGTACATTACACACACACATGCACTGCTATCAGCATCTAAACACGGTGTGTGTTTCTAAAGCGTGAATGTAGATCCATTAGCATCTGTGAGTAAGTTGCGTAGAGACGCCCCGATGCCCTGATCCCGCTTCTACCCTAATAATGATGTCATGCACTCTACAGTTCTTTATAATGAACCAGAGTTTTTTCATTTCTGTAACATTTCTAACGAGCTGAATGATTTCCTGAACTGTCTAAAAACTTCTCGAGAATTTATCATGATAATTACTCCTGTATTGATTCCAGATAAAGAGTATTATTATTAGCTGAGAAAGTGTGCCAAAAAAAGAGAAATAAAGAAAGCACGCAAAGGCAGATAGATGCAGAGATAATGGGCAAATTTATGGCTAACAAATGATAAATAGATGGAGAGCTTGATATAAGGATGAATGATAGAGATAGGAGATGGAGGGATGCATGGGCAGATAATTTAATGAATCAACGGAGAACACTAACACATAGCTAACACTGTATTAAGACATTTAACATTTTGAATGGAACAAATCTTAAATTTCAATTTAAAAAACACTGAACTCTATTGTGTAACAGTATTATCCTTGAATTTATGTTGATTTTAAGCTAGCAAGATAGATAGATAGATAGATAGATAGATAGATAGATAGATAGATCTGTTAAAAAACAATGAGTGTATATTTAAAATGCTGAGGGATGGATGGATGGATAAATGGATGGATGGATAGATAAATGTACAATTAAATTAATTAATTACATTAATTTAAAAAGAACAAAAAAGATAGAGTATCTATCTGTGGCTGAATGATTAATAAGGGAAAGATAGATGGATGGATGGATGGATGGATAGATAGATAGATGGATGAATCATTTATAGAATGATGGATGTATGGATAGATGGATGGACGTTTAGATGGATTAATGGATGGATGGATGAATGGATGGATGGAAGGATGGATGGGCAATTGATGGACATTGCATGAACTGATGAATGGATGGATGAATGGATGGATAGATAGATAGATAGATAGATAGATAGATAGATAGATAGATAGATAGATAGATAGATAGATGGATAGATAGATGGATGGATGGATGGACAATTGATAAACACTGCATGATTGAATAGACAACACAATGGATGGATAGATAGATAAAAGTCGGTGTTGTGTGAAAATGTCACTTCATGGCCCCCACAGCTCAGACTTTTCTAACCATACACAAAATTTGAGAACATTTGAATGTGTTTTAAAACTTTTTTTAGAGACTTTAGAGAAAAGAATAAAAGAGCAAGTAACATGACCTAGTAGTAAACCCTCAAGACCCATTGGCTTCGTTTTAGTCATTAATGCAGAGCTGAAAATTTAAATAATAAAGAGCTCCTCAAAACTCGAGTGTCTTTGACGAGGAAAAGACAAGAGATCTGCGGAGGGGGTCGGGGGGGGGGCGGAAGGGGCTTTATAAAAAATGTTCATCCTTATTTGAGGAATAAAGCTTGAAAAAAAAAACAACAGTGTAAGTCAGTGAATCGTGTCCTGATGAGAGAAAATGATGGTGGGGTGGGCTGGTGTGTGTGTATGTGTATGAATGATGGGTAGTCGGTGGCACAGATGTGTGCAAATCCACACCTCAAATGAGGCAAATCATGAGCCGCGGGATACAGAATAAACCGTGGAATTAAAGGAACGTGCGGGGGAAAGAGAAAGACGATAAAACAAAAAGAGAGAAATGAAAAAGAAAAAAAAAAGAGATGAGAGAGTGACTCGTACACTTGGGAAAGAGCCTTGACACTTTGACAGAAGTAATTAAACTAAGACTGCCTCTTCAAAACTCTCCGCTTAAAGTCCAACACAATTACAAGTGTTCAGATCAGAGGAAGGAGTCGTCCGGGACCCCAGTCTTCTCCACGTCTCTTTCCATACGCTTCCTGTCATTCTGACACCAATTAAATTTGCGGAAAAGCATGAGTAAGAAAACACGAAAGACTGAAGTTTGGAGGCATTTCCCTTTAAATAAAAAAACATTTTTATTTCTCGTTCCAGACCCGCAGCCTGAATCTTTGTTGTTGTAAGAAATCAGTCTCAATTTGTCTTTGAGAAACAAGAGCACTAGAAAGCTTTTTGCGTATTCTGGAACCTTAAGGCTCCTTAAAGCTAGCCTAAGGCGACAGCAACCATGATAAAAACCAGGGTTCCTTTGGAGAAACTAAAGGCTCCAGGCTAAACAAGGGCTTTTCAAGAAGAACTCAAAAGTTGAACTTTCCCACCTTCTACGAGCGAAGTCCAAAGAAATGCATGTAAGAATTACAACGACTAAGAAAAAGATAGAGCTGGTGTCAGAAATCAGACCGAGCCGAAGTAAAGAAAATGTCGCAAAGACACAAAACAGAATTAAAACGAACCAAACACCGAGCCGTGGGGTAATCCAAAAAAAGACACGTCAAGCATCGGTTGCAAGGCAACACACCAAGAGTGAGCAAACCTAAGCTTGAAAAGAGCATCAAAAATCACCAACAGGTGAGCATCAGACTTATCTACAGTACAGAATGCAAAAAAAGTAGGTGAGATGAGATAGAATGTCTGAAAATCTAATTAAAAATTTAAGTTTATTGTACATACACAGCATTTAGACAGTCTATTATGTTTTTTGCACAATACCTTTATTATTTTAGTAGTGTCAGTATCTTTATTCATTTATTTTTTTTACATTATGTCTGCCTGTGGATAATGCTGGAATCTGTAAATTTTCCTTTTTTTATATAGATAAATTTATTTAGTAGATAAATAGACAGACAGACAGACACATAGATAGATAGATAGATAGATAGATAGATAGATAGATAGATAGATAGATAGATAGATAGATTAAAGTTTGGATAAATCAATTTGTAAATAAAGACAATAAATAAGACAATAATAAAAAAGATAGACGGATATTTGAGTGAATTTCTTTTTATTACACAAATGCATAAAAGATGGATAATACACAGCTGGATAATAAAAGAAGGAATCCTGGATGGATGGATGAATGGCTAGATGGATGGATAATCGATAAACACTACATGAACGGACAGCTAGATGTTTGGGGGTTCTGATATCTATCAAAAATTATCTGGATAAAGAAAAGTATTTTTTTTTTTGCCAATCGAAGATAAATATAACGATTAGTCGATGTAGAATATCTTTAAATTGTAAAACAACTTTTAATTTAAAAGAAAGGAGTAAAACTACAGAATTTCACAGGAAACTATTTCCCCCCACATACATCATCTTTCTCTTTTTCGGCAGACAGATGAATTATTAGTGTCTGGTGTTTATCTATGGGAAAAATCCATTTCTTAGTGTTCAGTGTTGATGTTTGTTTTGGCTGGTCAGATACTTGTGTTATAAGGGAGGGGCCTTGTGTACAAACTGCCTTAATATTTTAATCTGCTTTATTGTTCTTGTAGCACTGAATAAATGCTAATGCTAAAGCCTTAAATCACTGCCGCTGTGCAGAAAGGGAAGGTGGGAATTACAGCATGCACATTGACCTCTGTTAGGAAAATGTCACACGGACCCTCCTGGCATTTTTTTACTGTCGGGACATTTAGATGCGGCTGTGATGTAGTCAACCGGCGCATAACAGAAAAATAATGGATAAAATACACTACAGTCTGTTGCAATCTTTCGAAACACAGTGACTCACTGCACTGGCTGATGGGCCTGGACCTTAGGTCATTCTATTTGGCGGAGCATGCCCTGTTTCTCTCCTTCACACACACACACACACACACACACACATAGTCCCTATGGCTTGAGCTTTCAATGTTTTCATCTCCTCTTTAATAACCTTATTAATCCAGCACCCACATCTCCATCTCCACCTCCACCCCCCCTCCTGATCCCACTGAGGAACCTCTGACCTTAAAACTCACCGCTGTTCTCAAAGCTGGTGGTCACATGATTCATTCTATTCGTATACAGTAGGTCCCTGTTGGCTACAAAGACTATACACCGATGGTCATTGATTTGAACAGACCTACTTGACTTGATGAATCATATAAATGATTTATTTGACTCACTATGGAAATGAACCACGTCACTTCATATTGAAATATTTTTACATCATAAATTAGGGTTTTTGACCGGCCAGAGGTTAGAATTTTCTTCTCGTGGGATTTCCTCTCTAGGTCTGGTTTTCATACACTTTCCAAAATGGTTCCTAGGGCCGGTGCTGGGGTGTAGTTGGTAAAAGCGCCGGCACCGCCTTTCCCCATTTCATCTCTGTCTGTCGTAAAAATAAAGGCCCAAAAAAGTATCTTCAAAATGGTCCCTAGTTATGAATTAATGTGTAGGTAGAGATTAAAGATCGACCGAAAATCAGTTTTAACGATATTTTTTTCAATATTAAACCTTTTTCATTATCCGTTATTGTTTTTGTAATAGCGGAACCATTGATATATGCCATCATCTTAAGGTTGTTTAGGGATTTACATGAAAGAAAGCCATTACGGTGTTACACTTTGAGGAGAGATGAGTCAACTATTAAAGGTAACTTTTTTTTCTTGCATGATGGAGTTCTGCTTGCTTGAGACACTTAACTACACTAAAGTAGCAAAAAATATTTTTTCAACTCAGTTACATTTTTTTTAAGAATTTGTTAGAAATATTGGTATGTTTTTTATTAGTTGCCAGTTTTACCCTTAATTGCCTCATTAAAGCTTTATTTACCAATGGCACTTTAATGACATTCTACTTTTTTATATTGCTGAAGTTGGTTTGTTGTGTTTACTGTAAGAGTGTAAAATGACAGTATTCACAGTTATATTAATATAAATGTTTGTTAAGTTTAGTACTGTTGTTATCATTGGGTTAAAAACCAGAGTTGAACAATCAATAAATATAGTTTCTGCATATTGGTTATCGCTCACATCAACATGCAAATCATCAACATCTGTATTGTTTCTAAAAGAAAAATGAATATCGAAATGAATATGCATTTGTGGTGTATCTCAAACACAAACATCCCACAAATGATAAATCCTTTCAGATCCTTAAACACACTTGATTCTGTCTCACCAATAAACGACAGAAGAATTTCATCGTTCACATTGTACTTGTTTGACTGTCCCTTGTTTCTATTGAGTCCCTTTTCTTTATTTATATATATATATATATAAAATTAGGGCACACCCCACCCCCTACACCATCCGTTAAACCCCTACAGCAACCAAGCTGTCAGAAAGAGTGGATGATTCACACCCACACACACACCGCACCCAATCATCACCCCCTTACACCCTTCTGGCTCTGACACAATCTCTCTAACCTTCCCCTTCTATCTATCTCTGTCTCCCTAGGCTGTGGTGTGAATATGTGTGTGTGTGTGTGTGTGTGTGTGTATGGCTGGTTGGCTGGGTGCAGATGCTTCATGCCTACTCAAAGTGCATTCTGGGGGATTTGGAGTCTTTGAAATCAGCTGTCATGCCTTTGCAGGGTCGGGGAAAAACAGCGCCAGGAGACTCACCCAACTCTGGGGAGATAACAGTTCACTGGAGGCAGAAAGATGAATTTGAGACCGGAAACACTTTGATGGAGATTCTTGTGTGTGTGTCTGTGTTTGTGTGTGTGTGTTTCTCATCAGTCACATGAAGTAACTCTAGCCCCTAAGCATTTCCCTCTTCTGTGCAAGTTCTTATCCCTTTACACAGATCACCGAATATAGAGAAAGTTTGTGTGACTGTGTTTGGAGGTTCCAACCCAAAAAATATTTGATACATAGTCATGTGTTTTATATGTAACCATCTCAAAGAAAGGATAAAAATGAATTTTTTTACATTAAATATTATTTTGTACATACCCCGTGTGTGTCATGCTGTCTTTTTTTTTTTATTAAAGGTCACACACAGAAAAAAATAAAAAGCCTTCACCACTTCCACCAGCGTGGCCCGTTCCCAGTGGTGAGTCCAGATCTTTTTTTAGCTCGAAACCACATTTGAATTATTATTTCTGTGAAAAAATTGCTGCAATAAAATTTGTTGCTTATTAAAGGTTAACAATCACATAGGGGTTATTTGTTATTTTTTTTTTTTTTTAGTAGCATGAGTCAGTACTTGAATCTGGAGAGGAAAAATTTTAATAATAGGCAGCGGTAGTCCTCATTACAGATGTTTTGGTTAGAATCTTATTAAACAAACCTTGAAAGAAGCTGGACCTGTTATGTACAATTTTAGAAGAAATACAGGAAACTAGGCCGTCACCCAATTCTTGGTGTGAAACGGTCCCACAATCTTACTGGTCTCAAAAGTAACCTTTGATGTCAATAGGCGGTGGCACATTGACAACAATTAAATATGTCAGTTTATCAGAAAGAGACCAACACTCTTCTTGCCGTCAAGGTCCATAAGAAAAATCCAAGAATAACTAGTAAATAGTGCAAGAAAACATGTATAGAAAAAATTTACTTCGTGTAGAATTACATGTAACCAAAAATAATAGTCTAGATGTGTACCTAATGTGCTTGTTTGTCTGTAAACCATTCCTTTTTAATTTCTAGTCATTTTCTCCTAATTTCATAACTTCCTATTTTGGCTCCTCCTCTTCCCTTTTTTACAACCTGTGGACGAGGTATGTTTCTAATAAGATCCGTTTTTTCTAATTTGCATTTACATCATTTAGCAGATGCTATTTTCCAAAGTGACATTTAAAAAGTGCTTCGAGTCTTAATGTTGAACCAATTGTGAGCAGAGCCAAAGGGGAGATCAGAGAATTGTCCATGGTGAATACAAGATCCTGTCATGGGACAAAGAGCAATTTTATTTTCATTCATTCATTCATTCATCTTCTATACCCACTTATTACTTAACATACATGTTTTTGAGGGCGATTTGGCTCTTATAGCAGACTGTTTGTCTTTCCAGATAAAATGAGGAGTGGATTAGCAGTTGATGTCTGTCCACTTATTTACACAGTCTACACCAGATGGATGGATTGATGGATGGATTGATGGATGGATGGATGGATGGATGGATGGATGGATGGATGGATGGATGGATGGATGGATGGATGGATTGATGGATGGATTGATGGATGGATGGATAATTCAGTGGATGCAGTGCACAATCCATGAGTAACTCTCCAGTTCAGTTTATCATCCAGCTGCACTCAAGTATTTGTAGATCTTTACAAACTCCACACATTCACCGTACAGTACTTCTCTTCTTGTCCACTCCTAATAACTCCCACAAGCGCAGTGCACACATATATATATCTAAAAGATACCAGTGGAAATAGCAACCACAGGGTTTAACTGATCTGCCGACCAACTGGTTAACAAGTTAAAAATTTTAAATAAATATCAGGAGTAGCTTCAGTAAAAAAAGCCAGATCAAGGAATTGAGCCTAGGTTGCGTTGGTGAGTATGCAGGATCCTCAACTGCAGGACCACCAGGAAACATAAATTTGTGACCAAAATCATGACCCGAATCACGATGAAGGTGAAAAGTTAACCCTTTAAAAGGTTTTTGAGAAACATATTAATCGGAGAACATATAGTTTTATTTCTTCTCTGCGTCACAAATAGTCTGGCTCTAATGTGCCTTCTTGTCGACTGCACTTTTGTTCTTTAGCACATGTGTAAATGCTTCTTGTCTGGAACGTTTACTTCCATTCAGACTAAAGACTGGACAAAGTCCAAGTAATGTTTTTTGCTGCTAACAAATAATTGTCTAACTGCACTAACATCTGCAACCTTATTCTATATTTAGAAAGTTAGCAAATGTAAACAAGTTACAATAAGAACAAGGACAACATTAATCCATGCACTTTAGAATTTCAGCGTAGAACTGAAAGGAAGTCACCTAAAAAGAGCGTATAAATAATGAGCATGACTTCCTCTCTCTTTTTCTTCTGTCTGCATCATTACCCATTTAGCTTTGGTTTGAAAAGTAGGCCAGAGAAGCTCTGGAATGCAGGCGTGAAAGCTCAGGGGTGTGGTGTGTTTTCACCCGGGGAGGAGAACGACACCGACACGTTTACGCCTTCAAAAAACGCCGTAAGGAAATCTCCATACTTCAGAAGACTCAAAGCTCAAAAGGAAAGCCAGCACGAATACCCTGGTGTTCACAGAGACAGGCTTTAAAGCCTAGTTTTACTGTCACACACATGTATACACACACACACACACACACATACACACATACAAACACCCAAAAAACACATTGTTTATTTACCTTTTTATACATTTATTCTTTTTTATATCAGCAGAACTCTTTACAATTGGATTAGATTAAACTAGATTGAACTTTCTCCCTGTTCAGAGTAAAATACAGAGCAAGTGGAATCCAGTTAGCATGTAATTAAAAATGGCAGATATATACAATAAGATGAGACCTGCTTAATGCACATGAATACAAGATGCCATATAGTATCGATACAACAGAGGGAATTACACAGAAATGGAACCGTATACTTTAAAAAAAAAACAGTATGGATATTATACGTGTTAAATACTGTACAAATACTACATTTGGTAGTGTACCAGGTAGTCCACTGAGGGGAGACGTATTAAGAACCCAAGTGCAGTTTATTAACAGTCTGACTATTTAAAAATACTACAGCAAGAACATGCACTCACCACAGTGGTAACAGGGAACAACAAACCACCAAGACAAGACAGACAGAGGGGCTATAAATGCACAAGACAAAACAAGGAATACCTGTGAACACTTAAGAACAAACTAACCAAAGACAAGGACAAGGGGAAGCACATGACAGGAACCAGGAAGTAAACAAAACATGAAGCTAGCTTAGCTGGCTAACCTAGCCGCTAAGCTAACAAAACAAGACAAGACAAGACAAGACAAGAAACATGAAACAAGAAAAACAATACAAGAAACATGAAAACCAAAAGACAAGAACATGAAACAGGTAGACATCCTCATCCAGAGCAACTTACATTTAATACATTTATACAGCTGAGCAATGGGGGTTAAGGGTCTTGCTTAGGGGCCCAGCAGTGGTAACTTGGCTGTGCTGGGAATCAAACTCAGATCTTCCAATTAGCAGTCCAACGCCTTAACCACTCCACTACCACTTCTCCCAGTGGTAGACAAGGTTAAGAGCTCTGACACAGGGGTGAGGTGTATGGAAATGTACACTAATTAACATAAAATACATCAAATAAACATTTAAAAAGTCATGCACTTTATCCTGCTGCGTTTCCCTCGAATCTAAAGCCCAGCGTGAAAGTCCTCGCAGCAGAGGGTTCCAGGTTTTTAGCTTATGATTAATTATATTTAATAATAGCACAGTTAATGAAGTGTTTATTTGAGCGTTTTTGGCTTATATGGCTTGCAGCTTGTTTAAATCACTTGAAAATGTCATCCTCGGTTTCTGGAGTCACGCTACGAACATCACGTCGCTTTGCCGTTTATTTGCTTGACATTTAAATCAATTGGATTACCACTCTGCTCCACCTACTTCCATGCTGTTATAGAAAAACATCAAATAGGGGTCATTTTTGCTGCTTGGAAATTGATTATTTTTTCTATAACCTCACATCCTTAATGTATAAATACTAAATACTGTGAATATGAATAACCCATATGATAAATACTGTATCAATAATCTGTACATTAAATATTATATAAATACTGAGTATGTATGTATATTATATAAATACTGAATATGTGCATTAATAATCCATACAGTAAATACTGTATAAACAATTTATGTCTAATACTCTAGAAATATCCTAAACATATAGTAGATGTTAAATACTGTAAAAGCAATCCATACATTAAATACTGTATAAATAATCCATGTTAAAAATGGCATAAATACTGAATGTGTTAAATACTGTATTATTAATCCATATGTTTAATACTTGTAATGATCCACTGCAGCTTTAAATGTAAAATGTAAATGTCTATACTTGTTACATAAACTCTACAGCACACTGAAATGTGTTCTTCGCATATCCCATCTAAGACAGTTAGAGTGCAAGGGATGATGCAGCATCACTGGAGCAGGAAGGGTTAAGGGTCTTGCTCAAGAACCCAACAGTGGCTGACTAGCAGCAGTGGCGCTTAAACCCAGGTCTTTTAATCAACAAGTGGAAGTGGTAGCGTAGTGGTTAAGGTGTTGGATTGGTGTTGGACTAATTAGAAGATCGGGGTTTGATTCCCAGCACCACCAAGTTATGACTGTTGGTCCCCTTAGCAAGGCACTTGCACTTGACCCATAACTGCTCAGTTGTATAAAAAGAGATAAGTACATTTTCCAGACATCCTTATCCAAATCGACTTACATTAAACACAACTAAGCCTTGCTCAGGGGCCCAACAGGGGCAATGAGGTGGTGCTGGGAATCAAACCCACAATCTTCTTGTTAGCATGCTAACACCTTAACCACCTCCCTGTATTATTTTTACTTCATCCACAGAAATCTACCTAATTGACACATTATTGTTTATTTTTTTTCATTTACGGTTACATGTATTGTTACTGTAACAGTTACGAAGTTTTTTTCTTCTATGCTTTATCATTTTTTAAACATTTTAACTGTTGTTCTTGATCTTTTTCTTACACTTTTATCCTGAAAATGTACAAAATTCTAAGCTACAGTTTCACTTTCGGCTAACACGTGCCTCCATTTTTCAGTTTCTGTAATTTTCTGCCATTTTTAGTTCCTGTAAACAAGCTGTTGCTACGGAAACAATAACGTATCTGTTATTAAAAACCTGTGACTCGTGGCTGCTTTACTGTCACTGCCGCTTTTATGGAAATAAATCAACACCTGCTCTGAATGTGTTGGATAAAAAAATAGAAATAATTTTTGAGCAAAGCTGCTCGTTATCTATTCTAGAACTATTCTGCTCTGCTTTCCTTCGAGTTTTACTGCGTGTAGTTATAAACATTTCTGTGATGTTATTAGGGACACGTTAAAACATTGCAGGAGTGATATGCAGAAATGTTACAGCCTAACCTTTAAAAAACCTATTTAAAAAATTCATCAGTGAACTAATGATGATCTCTGTTGGCCAGGAAAAAACTCGAGAGATGAGGGAGCCGTGTAAAAGGTGTGTGTGTGTGTGTGTGTGTGGGGGTGTGCAATGAACAGAAAGCCAACAAGCATCATTTGGATAGTCATAACAGTGTGTGTGTGTGTGTATACATCTGTGTGTGTGTGTGTATACATCTTTGTGTTTGTCATGAACAGAAAGTATAATTTGGATAGTCATACACTGCACTGATTGTGTGTGTGTGTGTGTGTGTGTGTGTGTGTGTGCATGTGCATTTAATGTGTCTGGCAGTCCATGTATCACAGCATGACAGCTGCTGTATGACAGAACAATCTGCAAAAGACTGAGGCAACATCAAATGAAAAATGGAAAGGAATTGTGTGTGTGTGTGTGTTTCTGTGTGTGTGTAGAGGAAATCGAGTCTGTGTATAGCCTTTTCATGTATCAAAACCGGCTGTAATTTGGAATGATTATTTCTATCATTTGTTACTGGTTTATGACATGTATGTTGTGTGTGTGTGTGTGTGTGTGTGTGTGTGTGATGGATTGCTTGACTAGTGGTGCATTGTTTCATAATAAATGCTGCAGGAGTTTCTTTTTCTACACATCCTGCTTCTCCGATGAAGTTCGTTTGTGGCGGGAAACAACTCCGTGTTCGGATTTGGAGAACTTTGAATGAACGAAAAAAAAAAAAAAAAAAAAAAAAAAAATATATATATATATATATATATTATATATATATATATGTTAAATCAATAAACACAAACGAGACCGTATCTACGCTTTATCAAATGATTTTGGAGAAGAAATTATGATCTATCTCAATTTATTTATTGTCTACTCCTCTCTGATGTCCACTTATAATGTTATCAAGATTTTAACATCAAAAAAACATCATAATTTACATGTAATAATTTTTTTTCCAGTTTTTGGCCCTCTCATCAGAACGCTCTGTTTGAATAGACGTGGTGGATTGTTTGTTAGCAGTAAACGTCTACTGCTGTGATTGGCTAACCATCTTGAACACAAAACAATAGTGATCACGTGATGTTAATAAAAAACAGTTACTTGTGTGTTGTGACATGATTTTTATTTTATTAAAATTTTACATTCATCGAATTGTGTCTTGTTCGAAAATAAATCAGCCGTAAAATATATGGTTTCCACTGTTTCCTAATGTTGAGATCCGACGGAAAGTTATGTGTTTGTTCACAATTTAAAACTTCTTGTCGATTACCTATCATATGCATGCATGCATCGGTGGGTAGGGCTCTAAAAGAGACGGCGATGTTAAAGCAAGTCTCAATTTACTTTTTTTACTTTTAATTTCAGTATCCCGCATCATTTTTCTCCTAAAACATGGCCGGAAGTGAATCATACTGTCCAGTTCTTCCTTTTCCAGAACACTACTAGCACACAGATGTCTTTCCATGATGATGGCAGAATTTTCCTATTTTTTATCAATTCGCATTTTATAGGCAGATAGAGAAAAAATGGCACTGAGATCTTAACCGTTTCCCTTAATTTTAGATGTGATACTAAATCAGATGGCTTGTACTTGGAATCCAGGATGTAAATTTGTGTTACAATGATGAAAATTTAGCTTAATAAACAAAGACATTAATAAGGAGCCAAGCTTTAAACGGGATGCGTGTGTGTGCGTGTGTGTGTGTAAGTTACTTGTTGACGCTTAGCTAATAATGATGAGGTCGTGATCTATACAGCTCTGGAATCTCTATATCTAAAGAATGTTTCAGTAGAGATTCCTTGGTTTTTATTTGCTAAAGATTTAAACGCTTAAGCTAATAAAATATCCTGCAACTACAACAGGACATCTTCTTTTAACAGTTTATTGGCATAATATTTGCATCCTTATCCATCAAAAGGCATGGGGGTACAAACTATTGCACTCTGGATGATGCACACTTGCAATGCCAATGCAGCTTAGCCTATGTGCTTTTAAGGATTTCATTCATTCATTCATTTATCTTCTGCGTATTCCTTAATTTACAGGGATCTGAAAGGGCGAAAGGCAGGAGGGGTACACACTGAACAGGTCGCCAGTCCATCACAGGGCCACACACACTCACTACGATGGGGAAATTCGGAATCACTCATCAAGCTAACATTTTTGGACAGTCAGAGGAAACCATGGAGAACATGCAACAACTCCACACCTTCTTGCTGTGAGGCAACAGTGCTAACCACTAATTGAATTTTACCTATGAAAGTGAATAGGACATTAATTGAAGTAGGACAGAAAAAGAGGGTGGAGTCAGAAAAGGTCCACAAGCTAGAATTTCAACTTAGGACACCTGTTTGCTAGGCTACTATATAAAGTACTGTATGAAGTATGGGCGAGTCTATGGGAACAGTGGCAAGGAAATAAATTTCTGGCATGATATCTTGAGAATGATCTTGAGGATTATATTGGATGTATTGGAATAAATTGGGTCTAATCTAATGATATAGGCATTTTTAAACATTTATACAATACCGAAGCTCTAAACTGGAACCACTTTCAGCTTTATCATGTGCAGGGCCTTGAAAATGGTCGAATTTCAATAAGCAAGCTGCTTGAAATTCAACTTTAAAGAGGGTTTCATCATTATATGAGAGCTTCCCACGGTGCCTCTTCAAAAGGACCGTCAAACTACTCCAAAACGGAGCACTTCAGATGCATCCAGAGCCATCGCTTCCCACCTCCAAAAAAAAAAAAAAAAAAAAAAAAAAGCTACAAGCTGCAAATAACTCAAAGCATGTGTGCTCGGAATCATTTGATGTTCTTTTTCAAATTCCTACAAAAAAAATTATATAAAGATGCTTCGGCACAATATGGACACCAGCTGAATTTAGAGCTAACAAAGATTCAATTTTCTGCACAGGGGGATACTGTCATGATGGTTGTGAGTGTGTTTTTAACATGTTCTTTTATTCATACACACTTTCAATATTTATTTCTTTTCCCAATATATTTATTCAGAGGAAAAATCCAATCCAAGCACAGACCCAGGAGGTGTATTTACTTGATAAATAATGTAAGTGGTAGGAAGGCTGTAATTAAGTAACATAAGTCAAACCTTAGCAAATGCTAAAAACATTCATCCTAGTTCCACTAATGCCCACTAGGGGGCTGATGCTCTTGATGAAGACAAAAACCAAACAGAAAAGTAGTACCAGAAACACAGACTGTATCAAGACACAACATCCAGAATCGATGCCTCATCATTGTCAGGAGACTAGTTTCTTATTTTAAACTTGTCCCTGATCTGTTTCCAGGTTTGTTCTTCGAGGTTAATAACCGACAGGGTAAAGATCTGTTAGTAAGCCCAGATGTAGTGGAAAAATGGAGGAATGTCTGCAAGTTTTAGGGCAGGGACACAAGAAGGTCTCAGGAAATCTATTTATAGGCCTGTCTGTAAAACAAATGTAAGGAGGCAAAAACCTACCCAGTGCTGTTTAAAAAATAGAGGAGGTGAAACATTAGCCTTTTTAAGAAAGTAGGCCAAATGAAAATAGGTTGTATGAGAAGCTGAAGAACAGCAAAGACAGGTGTAGAGACAGAAGTGAGGTCCGGAGTGAGGTAGGAGTGAGGACAGAAGTTAGGGCTAAAGGGAGGCAGGAATGGGGACAGATGTAAGAACATGATAAAGGTAAGGTGAGATTGAGATTTTAGATAGAAGAGAGAGAGAGAGAGACTGGGTGATGTTGGAATTGAGTGCAAAAGTGAGGACAGAAGTGAGGAAGAACAAAAGACAGGGTGAGGATAGGATTTTAAATAAGAGTGAGGACCAGAAGGAGAACAGACGTAAAGCTGGAATTAAGAACAGAAGTAGGAGTAGGAGTAGGAGTTAAAACAAGAATAGTTAGAATAAAATTTATGACCAGAGTGAACACAAGAGTGAGGATCAGACGATCCGGGAGTTCTATTCCCAGCACCACCAAAACTTCCACTGCTGCGCCTCCGAAGAGGGTCCTTAACCCTTAACTGCTTACTTGGATAAATAACATAAATGTAAATTTTTCTAGCTAATGGTATCTGCCAAATGCCATGAATGTAAATACAAATTCAAATGTAATGATTAAGGATGATGATTAGAACAGGCAGTGGCTATAAGGGGGAGATCACGTTGTTTATTGAGACTACAGTTTGGCACGTGGTATAACAGAGAAAAACCACCAAGACCAAGCTGAATTTTAGCAGGGTTTGCCTAATATAAGCTGAATTATATTACCACAGTCTCCACCAAAGGTGTGAAGGTCTGGGTTGCAGTTGGTTTTCCAGGTTGTTCCAAAGGTTTTAGTTGGGATAAATTAAATAGAGGGTAAATTCTTTGAGCAAAACAGTTTTTCTACACCAAACTTAATACAATAGCTTTTCATGGACCTCAGGGGCTTTGCGCAATTGTTTGGGGCTTATTCTTTTTTTCTGTCTTATTCCAGAAAAAAGTACATATGGTCGTGATGGTCATAACTGGTAATAACTTGCAGTTTTTCCCGAATTTGTCACCACCTGCTCGTACCTAACACAAGTTGACTTCTGAGGCCATGTGATCCATGGGAAAGGGAAGTGTTCTGTAATGGTTTCTCCTCAAGGCTATTTAGAGAAAGCTGTATCTGTTAAGCTGAGCTATTTCAGAGAGCCCAGAATGTGTGGAAGTTGTGGCTAATGGTTTAGGTGTTGGACTACCAACCCAAAGATTGTGAGTTTGGTTCTCAGCTCCACCAAGCCACCACTGCTGGGTCACAACCCCCAATTGCTCAGTTATATAAATAAGATAAATGTAAGTCGCTCTGGACAAGGGCGTCTGCCAAATGCTGTAAATGTGTCATCAGGTGTATCATCCAATAAGAGGCCAGACGAGGATAAAAATGTGAATATAAACGGTTTTATAAAATGGGTTAGAAATTGAAGCAAAAGGTATCTTGTTTGATAATTCTTCTGCAAGTTCTAAGCAAGATAAAAGTGATATCAGAAGGGCACACCTTCTCGAACATCTAGAACAAGATGTGAGGCTGTGAAATAAATTTACACATTCCTTCTCAGCCACTGCAATCTCATTCCTGAGAAGAAATTCCTGTGGGACACTGGGCCAATAAGTGTTCTGACCTTGCAGTGTCTTCTATCAGGAAATACTAATTAGCCCAGAGGGGGAAAGGTTTGAGCATTAGGATCCTGTCTGTGCTATTGATTATACTGAGTATCTCAAGAGACAATCTATCTTAGACTTGGACTCTATACTCTGATTGATTTTTAATATGATGCAAAAGTCTAACCAGGTTAGGGAGGCGCCACTAAGAGGGATCACAAACTCCCAGAGGTAGCAGTGGTGGCTCAAATGGTTAAGGTGCTATGTTGCTGATCTGGAGACCAGGAAGACCTGCCAACAAGCCAACCACTGTTGGGTCCTTGAGCAAGACCATTAACCCTTCCTGCTCCATGGGCGCTGTATCATAGCTGACCCTGCGCTCTGACCCCAACTTACTAAGATGAGATATGCGAAAAAAGAATTTCACTGTGCTGTAAAAAGGTATATGTGACAAAATAACAGCATTTTATTTATTTATTTATCTGTTTTGTTAGTTTAATTAGTTTATTACAGATTGTTAGGGCACTGTAGGGGACCCAACCTCAAATTCTTTCATACAGTAGGGCCCAAAGTTGTTAGCAGCTCACCTGCCGTCAGGCCACCTAGCTAAATTACTATATGAAAAATAAAAAAACCCAATTTCTTCTATAATAACCTCCAGAATTCTGTGCAGGTTTTCTACTAGATTGGGTCATGTGACTGTGTGGATTTGTGTTCATTCAGTTACAATAGTCTTAGTGAGATCAGACTTTAAGTTAAGTGTGAAGGTTTGGGGTGTATCTGGCATTTCCCATCTTTCTATGTGGCAAAGACATTGTGTCAAATATGTATTGTATAGGAAATGTAGGTGAAAAGTTGTAGCTCAGTGGCTAAGGTTGGACTGCTAAACAAAAAGTCATTGGTTTAATTTCTTGTAGCACTAAGATGCCACAGATTGGTGCCTAAGCAAGGCCTTTTACCCCTTTAGCGGGATAAAAAAAGAGACCAAAATCCCAGAAATATGTCTTTTAGGGTCTCCTTCACTCATGACACGTCCATGTATATCAGTTTATTTTCATTTGCTTTAGGACTGATCTGTACTGGAGATAGTCATAGTAAAGTGCTTAAACTGACCATTTATGGATATTTGAAATTGCCACAGAAATCACTGGAATTCTCACCCGGTCTGAGGTCAGGGCTTATCTAACTTTTTCCTAATCTGATTCCTACTTCCTGGTTGACTGCTAACCTTAGGCAATTAATCAAATCACAAATACTCCCGAGTCTGAGAGATCAGCGTCCAAAGTTTATCAGTTCATAAAAAAATTAAAAGATGGGATGAGATCTTGTCACATGACCAAAATGTGTCTTCTTGATGAAAAGCTGTAGAAAAGGTCAAAAATTTGACTACCCACCAAATGTAGTTCAATAGAAAACATCATAGAAGATCTGAAGAGTTTAAGGAAGGTGATGTTTTGCAACAAGACTACAAAAACATAGACAACATGGACAAAATTTACACTGAGCTCCATTTTAATGAAGTATCGTTTACTTATTCTTGTGTGTTAGCAGCAGATGTATAAATATAAAATAGCGGTAAACAACCCAAACACATACAGGAGAAATAGATGCTGCTAATGTGTGTGTGTGTGTGTGTGTGTGTGTGTGTAGCTATATACAAACTTCAATTATTAGTGTTTATTGTCCTAGATGACAAGTATATTCTGTGTGTGTGTATGTGTGTGTGTTAATATGAAGTCATTTTCCAACTTATAAAGAGTGTGTTTTGGGATGTCCTGCTGAGTCTACCGTCTGCTAGGCTGTCAGCATGCGATGTGTGTGTATGTGTGTGTGTTAGTTATAAATCAGATGCTGGACCACATGACGTGTTGTAGAGTTAGTTTTCTGTGTGGAACAGAAGCTGTGTGTCGCCGCCTGAGACTCTACATTTTTTTTTTTTTTACATTTTACATTAATCTCACAAGTGTGTGTATGTGTGTGTGTGTGTGTGCCAAAACATCACCTCCTCCTGTTGCTTGATTTCATTATTTCGTTAATTAATGACCAGCTGTGTAATTTTAAAGTGCAAAACTTTACATGTTTGTTTTACTAATCTCATTTATTTATTTAATTAATTTATTACTCACTTTTGTCGCTCCATCTCTCTGATTACATAATTTTATTGCTATAATTAATTAAAAAGGTACCAACAACTAGCACGGTGGTCAAGGTGTTGGACTGTTAATTCGAAGATCAGGGTTCGATTTCCAGCACCACCTTGTTACCACTGTTGGGCCCCTGAGCAAGGCACTTAACCACTAATTGCTCGGCTGTTTACTAGAGATAAATGTAATTCGCTTAGGATAAAGATGTCTGTACGTTAAAATGCTGTAAAGGTAAAACTCCACATACACACACTGTCCACTTTAGTGTTTCAGTATTTATCCAGTCAGTGGATTTAATGCATGGCATCACGTTGATAAAGAACAAAAGCTTCGGTCACGTTACATCAAACATCAGACTGTGGAAAAATGTCTGAACCCTGTGACTTTGGACATGGCATGGTTGTCGATACCAGATGGGGCTGTTTGGAGTATTTCACTGGTGCTCTCCTGGGATTTTTTCACACTCGACAGTCTCTATAGTTTACACAAAACTGTGTGACAAAAAAAAAAAAAAAAAAAAAAAAAAAAAGGCAGCGACAGTTTTGTGAGTAAAAAACGGCTTGGTGATGAAAGAGGTCAGAAAAGAATAGAAATGCATTTCGGTTACATCACAACACACTAAATTTCATTCTTCACATATTCCAATTTAGAAAATTGCATGAGCAGCCATGATGCAGTGCTTCTAAAGCAGAAGACATTAGGGGCCTTGGCAGGTTGGCAGTGCTGAGGTTGAACCCTAATCCTTTTATTAACAACCCAAAGCCTTAATTGCTTGAGTCAGGTGATCGTGCAAATACCAAACTTTAGAAAAAGTACCATTAAACTGAATAATAACCAAAAGTGCATTTATAACACTGCTATGAAGCTCTTTAAGCTTTAATTAGGTGCAATAAATGCAAATTAGGAAACATTTTATCAATAATAATGATAAATTATTATTATTATTATACATTTTATTTATTTATTATTAAATTTTATACATTTATTATAATAAATTAGTATTATTATTATTACATGGGATTTTGCACATAGAACCAGGAAAGTCTGTGGATATGGCAGTGTTGTGTGGATAGCGTGATAACATATATGTAGCCTTATCGCGCTCCAAGCATCCCAAGTTGGAATTCAAGCTCGATTAGCAAAAAATCTTGTGGGTAGCGTGTCAACATATAGTTTATATCCTGGATAAATTAAGATTTTTTTTTTATTATTATCATTATTATGGGATTTTGTACAAGTTAGTCTTTTCTTTTATTATATTAAAGACCTGTAGAAAACCATTTATGTCTGTTGGCATAGTAGCATTGTTTATAGCATGTGCACATATAGCGCTATTGTGCTCCAGGTGTAACAAGTACAGTACAGTGTAGTACAGATACAGAAGCCACCCCTCTTTCATTAGTACAGAGGCAGAAGCCACACCTCTTTCATAAGTACAGGTACAGAAGCCACACCTCTTTCATTAGTACAGAGGCAGAAGCCACACCTCTTTCATAAGTACAGGTACATAAGCCACACCCCCTTTATTACTACAGCTACCGAAGCCACACCTCCTTCATTAGGACAGGTAGAGAAGCCACACCTCCTTTATTGGTACAGATATAGAAGCCACACCTTCTTTGTTAGTACAGGTACAAAAGCCACACTACTTCATTAGTAGAGGTACAGAAGCCACACCTCCTTCATTGGTACAGGTACAGAAGCCACACCCATTCATTGGTACAGATACAGAAGCCACACCTCCTTCATTCGTACAGGTACAAAAGCCACACTACTTCATTAGTAGAGGTACAGAAGCCACACCTCCTTCATTGGTACAGGTACAGAAGCCACACCTCCTTCATTAATACAGGTACAGAAGCCACGCCTATTTCATTTTACTAGGGCTGACAGACAGGAAGGCTACACCTCTTTCACACCTACTTTCATAGACCACCAGAAGAAGGGTGGGTAAACAGATATCCCAGTTGGGCAATTTTATGGGGGTGGGGTTGAAGAGATAGACACACTGTAAAATTCAACTAATGAAATAATGGAATAGCAAAAATATTGTTGTGTTAATATTCTAGCTTCGGCTTGATTAAGAAGACATTTTATATTAAGTTAATATAAGCACAAATATTTCAATAAGCACACATGTTTTTTAAATGTTAAAAGAAAGGTTTTTTTAACGTTCAGAATGGCTAAGGACTGGAATTATAAACACAAATTCAGGCAATATTATAATCTTTTTAAAGTTGGAGTAAATATTAAATATTTTGGTAATATTTTGAAGAGAGAAATTGAGAAAATAGATAGATAGATAGATAGATAGATAGATAGATAGATAGATAGATAGATAGATAGATAGATAGATAGATTATTTTTTGCTTTATTTATAGATAGATCGATTTTTTTTGTTTTCGTTGTTTTTAGTGAAGGAAGTCAGAATTGTTTCTGATAATGGATTTTTTGGGAAGCAGCAGCGGCCACATTACAGTCACTGTTCCTGGAGTTTTTAACAGGTTTTTTCAAAGGCACCAAAATTCGATGCATTGCATTAGCAAGCAAATATTTTCACACTCTATGAATTGTGTGACTGTTTCAGCTTTTCTGTAATCCTTCAGAGACCGGCAAGCCGCCTCGCCTCGTAAGTGTAGACTGCGCTGTTACTTGCAGCCAATCAATAACGGGAAACTGTTTGGTCTTGTGTTGTGATTGGTCGGCGAGTTCTACACCCCTCCCTTAAACTTCATAACACAGAGCCCACCTCATTAATTATTTAAAAGAACAATTAAAAAACGTATTTGTATACTGTTGTCTTTGCAAAATTTTGTTTGGGTGAGCCCATGTCTAGAGACGGCCCTGGAGACCACACCTTTTTCACGTTAGACCACATCTTTTTTCAGATGCCTGAGTAATGCATAGGCCACACCTTCTTTACTAGATAGCTCTTTAAACCGTCTAACTGGTTTTGTCCTTAATAATAAATAGGTTTTAAAATAAAGAGCGACCTGTTCTCTGATATCATAGATCTGATCTTCAGAAGATGCTTTCTGTGCCCTACATGATGAGGGTTAGTGTAGCCATCTGTGCTACTGTTCCTTATACTGTGCTACTGCCCAGATACACACACACACACACACACATTGATAGAAATGGACTTGAAATAATCTGTTATTTTCTTAAATCACAAGGGAACACTGGATATTTACCCAGTGTGTGTGTGTGTGTGTGTGTGTGAGGTGCAATGCAGAGGAGAGCAGCCCATTAGCAGTGACAGAGCCAACTCTCCCGTCTCTCACACTCCATTACACCTACACTGCCTGGAGAAAAAGAGACAGAGACACGCGTTTCTCTGAATCCTTCCTTCCTTTTTTCCCCTCCTGTCCTTTTGGCCTTCTTTGCACCTGAAAGACTGAGGCAACACTCACACACACATGCACACACACACACACATACACATGCATACACAGGGGCGGTCTGCGCTATGGAGATGTCTCCTAATGCAGAGACAGAGAGAGAGAGAGAGATAGAGATTATATAGACAACAGCTATTCAACCAAGATATAAATCTAAATAAATCTATAAATCTAATTCTAAACTTTTAAGATGACAATTATTTCATTATTTTACAAAATATACAATTTATGCAAAAATATAAATATACAGAATTATTTAAACCTCAATATTATTTTGCAGTTTATTGCAATAATCGGCTTCCTACAGCTTCCTACAACTTAAAATCAGTTTGAAGGTTTTAAAAAAAAACTCAAAAAAAATGTATTTAGTAAAAGAAGGTGTGGCCTATGCTATATGTGCATTACTTAGTCAACTGAAAAAAGATGTGGTCTAACGTAAAAGAATTGTGGTCCCTGTGCCTGATCAGGTAGGGTAGGTGTGTCTTCTGTACTGTCTTAAAAAGGAGGTGTGGCTGTGTACTAATAGCTTCTGTTACTAATAAAGGAGGGTGGCTTAATGTACTAATAAAGAAGGTGTGGATTCTGTACCTGTACTAAAGGAGATGGTGTGGCTTCTTTACCTGTCCTTAAGAAGGAGGTGTGGCTTATGTACCTGTCCTAATGAAGGAGGTGTGGCTTCTTTACATGTCCTAATGAAGGAGGTGTGGCTTCTTTACATGTCCTAATGAAGGAGATGTGGCTTCTGTACCTGTACTAATGGAGGAGGTGTGGCTTATTTAGCTGTACTAATGAAGGGGGTGTAGCTTCTGTACCTGTCTTAATAAAGGAGGCGTGGCTTCTTTACCCTTAGTGAAATGGGTGTGGCCTCCTTACCTGTACTCAATAAAAAAAACAGAATATTATTAGTTATGAAGGAGATGTCTTTTGTACCTTTACTACTAAAGGGGGTGTGGCTTCTGTACCTGTACTAATGAAGGATGTGTGGCTTCTGTACCTGTCCTAATAAAGGAGGTGTGGCTTCTTTACCTTTCTTAGTGAAATGGGTGTGGCCTCCTTACCTGTACTCAATAAAATACAGAATAATATTAGTTATAATGAATATCAGGATTTTTTATTTTCTCTTTCAACACAAAGAACTTTAAAACAAATGAATAACCTTTATGGTGCCAGACTGAATCTTTTTTCTTCCTGAGAGTGTATTATAGAAGGTCACTCAGTGAAGTGTGTGTGTGTGTGTGTATCTGTTCACTCACTGACCCTGACTCACTCTACCTCACTTGTAATCTTCATGCACCGACTTCTCTGAGGTTCGATTTTAATGAGCCAGAGTGTAAGAGTGCAGCTTTCTTTCCCCAGCAACACATTTTATTAGGCTGTAAAGACTCGTTGTGGTGTGTTCACACACTCTCTTCTTATTACAGCTTGTAAACAAGGCGAGCTGGCGAGTGTGTGTGTGTGTGTATGTGTTCACTCTCGGAATGATGGTTATGAGGCTTTTAGCTGTGAATAGCGCAGTCGTGCTGAGTACTCATCTGTTCTCTAAGTGCTTTCGCTCACAGAAAGACAAAGACGCTTCAGAGCTAGCCAGTTTCTACGCGTTCTCCATGGCAATTAACGTTCGCTCTTTTCATAGAAGCCATTTGTGTGTTAGGCAGCAATTTTCAACAAAAAATATTAAAAGAAGAGAAGACGGGTGGGATGTAAAAGTTAAAAATGTAACATTCTGTTCTGAAACATGGAAAGGGCAGAAAGCCTGAAATTAAATTTGCTTTATAATATTTTAATAGTATTCAAAGATTTTTCTCTCAGATTTACAATTCAGCGTATGTCTTTGGACAGTTTGATTGCCACTAGGTAAAATTTCCTTTTTTTTAATTTTATTTAGTAAACTGAAGGTCAGTTAAAGTCTAAATCTTAAGTCTCCTTTCTGTAATGAGTGATATTCTATTGGTGAAATTTTAAGTGAACTATTTGAACACTTCTTCAGGAAATCAACCATTTTTCAGTTCATGATAAAAAACTTTGAAGTCGACTCCGATTTTACTGTAAATCAACTTAAAGAGATGAGTTTGATTCTTCTAGAACTCCACTACTTCTTCTAGAAGTCCACTTTGAAGTAATACAAATATCATTAGTGCTAGTTCTGTTCTACTGTTTTATTCATCCAACTTCTATATCACCTTATTCCCCAATTCTGGGTCAGAGGAATCTGCTGGAGTCTATCCCAGCTGTCTCTGAAAGGGTAAAAGGCAGGAGGGGTACACCCTAGACAGGTTGCCAGTCCATCACAGGGCCACACACACTCACACTCACTCCTGTGGGCAATTTAGAATCATTAATCAACCTAACGTACAGGTTTCTGGACTGTGGGAGGTAACCGGAGGATCTAGAGTAAACCCACACAAGCACGGGGAGAACATACAAACTTAACACAGAAAGACCCCTGCCCAGGAAATCGAACCCGGGGCTTCTTGCAACAGTGCTAACCACTAAGCCACTGTGCTGCCCTGTTTAGTTTTATTTTCAAGTTACATTCTTAACTTTACATTAAAAAGAGATAGACAGACAGACAGACAGAGAGAGAGTCAGAAAGAGAACGAGAGAGATTTCGAACAGTTAAAGCAAACAAAGCTCCAGGTGAGGCTAATGAAGTGCCATGGCAACCCAGTAATGAGAACAGGAACGCTGACTATATAAAGCACCAGGGAGACATGTGACAGAGCTGCATGGAGTCTCAGAGAGAGAAAATCAGGCTGAGTTGGAGGTATAAAGAGACAGACAGCAGGAGGAAGAAAGAGAAAGAGAGGAAAAGAGAGAGAGAAGAGAGAAAGAAAGAGAGGAAAAAATGTAAAAGAAAAATTTACGTTAAATAAATTTCTATAATTACAACTAGGAAAGGCCAAAAGATGGACAGAAAAAAAGAAAACAGACGAAAGAAAGAAAATTTAAGAAAAAAGAGACAAAATGGAACACTAATAACTTACTAAAAAAAGAAACAAATAAACAGAAAGCTAACAAAATAATTAAATCATAATTAAACAGCTCAGTGCACTTTGTCAACACAGTATTTAATTTTTTAGACAAAAAAAACCCCGTATATTCGGAAACATAAAAATGCCGCAGGTCTCCAGCAAGTCTGACAGTTACAGTGCCATGAAAAAGTTTTTATACCCTATGAAATTTTTCACATTTTGTCACCTTACAACCACAAACTAAAATGTATTTTATTAAGATTTTAATTAATAAACCAACACAAAGTAGAACATAATTGTGAAGTGGAACAAAAAATGATATATTTCTTTTTATTTTCAGCAAATAAAAATTCAAAAAGGGTGATGTGGATTTGTATTCAGCCCCCCCTGTTCTCTGATACCCCTTAATAAAATCCAGTGCAATCAATTGCCTTCATCTAATTAGTTAATAGGTCCACCTGTTCAAGGCATTGGAGATTACTTTTCTCTTCAATAACCACAAGTCCAACAGGTGATTTGGGATCAGTCTTGAATCTCTCTGTTTCTAGTGTTGGACAGGAAAATAGTCTATGATGGCTGCAGTCACGTACTAAAGATAAGCTCTAGTTCCAGGGAAAGACTTTGTAATCCAAACAGGGAGATCCTGTAAAGTTCACTTCTGTGTTCCTCTATGCAGTATAGGCGGTCCAGTAAAACTCCACAGCGAACTCCGCTTCTCTGCTGGGTCAGAAGTAATCCATTCATCTCTGTCCTTTAGACTGGACAACCTGTCTTTTTACAGTTTAATGTTCCAGCCATATTTGTTTCTCATGTTCCAAAAACCCAGTAGCAGAAAATAAAAAAAACAGTGTTTACACCTCTATAAGAAAGAGTAGAGGACAGTATAGGGAGGAACATAAGGACATCACACATGCTTTTTTTCCCTCTATTTGGCCTTTCTGATTGAGACAGTTTATCGAGCTGTCTGATTGAAGTCCGAAGCATTTTTGTTGTGAGAGTTCAGGGTAACTGCTCAACTGTCGTGCCTGCATCACAAAAAAACCTTTTGAGGTCAGAGAAATAATCTACACTATTTTTTTCCTTCAAGAAACATGTTAATTTCCTCTGTCTTTCTCAGATTTTCCTGCAATTTCATTAACATCTTCCCACCGATCCTCAACTCTCATACTATCATCAGTTTGTTGCGATAAGCTATCAAGGTTATTAGTCATTTCTGAACCTCCAGCTTGCACTGCATCTGTACACACACACACACACACATTTCTTTAACGCTGTCCTGTGAGTCTCATTCTCTTTATAAACAATATTTAAATTCTCAGTGTTTTTTATACTTGAACTACAATCAGGCTGCTTAATATTCACACTGTTTTTATTATAGTCACTCCCCTACAGCTGTCCTTTCACTTTCTCAGCAACTTCATTCACCTGTTCAGCGTTTTTCTGTTCGTTTTCCTCTGTTTTATGTTTAGTTGTTATTGGAAATAGACGGTTCATTATTAGGCTTGAGAAGCGTTGATTTCCAGAATCTCCACATTCGAAACCTGGCAGACTCTCAGAAAGACATCTTTAAAAATAAGTCTGGAGAATTCAAAGTCATGTACACTTGTCGTCTAAAGGATAGGACGTGTTTTAGCTCCAGGTTTTTGCACCCTAACGGGATCGTCCTGAAAGGGCTTGCAATTTTTCTGAAGCATGTTAACTCTTTTTTTTTTTTAATGATATCATCAGGTATAAATATCGAAACATTTGAAATGGTGACTTTAGTGGCTGGAGCGAACAGCGGGGTACGGCAACATGAGATTCTTTCACCCATAATCCGCTTGTAAATTGAATCATTAACCAGTGCCTCATTTCTTAGAAGGAAAACAATCGCTTTGTTTAGAAGGAGAGAAAGAAAAAGACCGAAAGAGACAGACAGTGAGAGAGACAGACAGCAAGGACTTTAGCCAAAGAGTGTTAGACATATAGAAAGACAGACAGTAAGAGTGTCAGAGAAAGATAGAGAGAGAGAGAGACAGCGAGAGAGAGAGAAAGAGAGAGAGACATACAGAGAGAGTGACAGGATGGCGATTAATAACATCTAAGTGCTGTTATAGATGTCACACCCCATTTTCTCCAAACCACAGTCATGCACTACACCACAGATATGTTAAACTCTCTGACATCAGGACAGACCGCGGCAAACACAATGTTAAACAGAAGCTCGTCTGAGGTGAAGAAGTGATACAACAGAGGTGGGAAATTACAAAAATATTTTAATGAAATGAATGTGAAAAAAATATGCAGGTAAAGTTGTCAGGAGGTGTGGCTTCTGTACCTGTACTAATAAAGGAGGTATGGCTTCTGTACCTGTACTAATAAAGGAGGTATGGCTTCTGTACCTGTACTAATAAAGAAGGTGTGCTTCTGTACCTGTAGTAATAAAGGGTTGTGGCTTCTGTACCTGTACTAATGAAGGAGGTGTGGCTTCTGTACCGTAACCTGTACTAATGTAGACGTAGGTGGCTTTCGTACCTGTTAAAGGGTTGTGGCTAAGGGAGGTGTGGCTTCTGTACCTGTAGTAATAAAGGGTTGTGGCTTCTGTACCTGTACTAATGAAGGAGGTGTGGCTTCTGTACCTGTAGTAATGAAGGGGTGTGGCTTCTGTACCTGTACTGATGAAGGAGGTGTGGCTTCTGTACCTGTAGTAATGAAGAGGATGTGGCTTCTGTATCTGTAGTAATGGAAAAGTTGTGGCTTTTGTACCTGTATTAATAAAGAAGGTGTTGCTTCTGTACCTGTACTAATGAAGGAGGTGTGGCTTCTGTACCTGTACTAATGTAGGAGGAGTGGCTTTTGTACCTGTCTTTATAGGGGAGGTGTGGCTTCTGTACCTGTAGTAATGAAGCGGTGTAGCTTCTGTACCTGTAGTAATGAAAGGGGTATGTCTTATGTACCTTTACTTATAAAGGGGGTGTGGCTTCTGTACCTGTACTAATGAAGGAGGTGCGGCTTTTGTAGCTGTATTAATGAAAGAGGTGAGGCTTCTGTACCTGTACTAATGTGGGAGGAGTGGCTTTTGTACCTGTCTTTATAGGGGAGGTGTGGCTTCTGTACCTGTACTAATGTGGGAGGAGTGGCTTTTGTACCTGTCTTTATAGGGGAGGTGTGGCTTCTGTACCTGTAGTAATGAAAGGGTGTGGCTTCTGTACCTGTACTAATGTGGGAGGAGTGGCTTCTGTACCTGTCCTAATGGAGGAGGTGTGGCTTCTGTACCTGTCCTAATGGAGGAGGTGTGGCTTCTGTACCTGTCCTACTGAAGGAGGTGTGGCTTCTGTACCTGTCCTAATGAAGGAGTTGTGGCCTTAAACTGATTAAACTGATTTTAATACTTACAATAACAGAATGTTACTGAACCAGAAAATAATGTTATCTAAAATGTACTTAGACCTCAAGTCCTGTACCATGTGACTAAGCCTTCACATTTCTTCACAAAGCCAGCGTACAACACAGCGGCTCAATAATCTATTGATTACATAATGACCATCTTTTTTCAATGTGTAAAAGGACAGATGTCTGTCTCCTCTTGGGACGCCACTCATCCTGTCTGTCCCACTCGCTTCCCCTCTTCTGTCCAACCCTTCAATCGAGGGAGGAGAGGAGGTAAAAGGATATTGATTAATCTGTTTGCTAACAGATGATGGAATTTCACGCTGAAGGAGGAAAGCCGGAGGCTTTGAGACGTTGCTGTTGTTGAAGGAGAAGCCAGATGTGACAAATTCATATCATTATAGAAGGATTCTTGAGGGTATTCCTGGAATTGTGTATGCTATAATGTATTTCTGCTCATGCATATAGAAGTGATATTTAACCCCACTTTGTTATATAAATATCTATATCTATATCTATCTATCTATATACATATATATGAAAAAAAATATATATAGACACATTTTTTTCCATGGTCTGTGTCTCTTACTTTTTAAAAATCCCCCCCCCCCCAAAAAAAAACAAAAAAAAAAACCCATTAGAACTTGACCCATCATGATATTTGTTAATAAATAATCAGTTTTGTCTCGTGGTGTCTGTTTTCTTTAAAGCAAACAGGAAATGAAATCTTCATTTCTCTGCTCGAATCTGATCCAAAGAGCGTCAGACGCAGTAAATCTTTATTACCCACACATTCCGTCTTCCTCATGACCGTTAGTTATCGCAATCTCCAATTTGTTACAGAGCTGATTAAAATGCAGCCATGATTAAAATTCAACGGGGGAGCTTTTTTTTTTTTCTTTCTGCTTTGCAATTTCCCAAACCAGTGCACCGAAAAACAACTAAATTATATTTCCTTTTTCTTTTTTTTTTTTACTCCTTCCATCAAATTAAAGCTCTCGTTGCAACCCATAAGGAGGGAAATGATTGTTTCCCTTGAGAGAAAAAAAACAACAACTCAGAAACAGTAAATTTCCATCGAGCGAGAGAAAAGCTGATTCCGCCACTCTTTCAGTGCCTTTAGTTTTCTGCCTTTTTACGGAATGAGTGTTTTAAAGTTGTGGAGGAAAAAGAAAGAGTAAAGAAAAAAAAAAAAGGAAGAAAGTTGACCTTGTAGACATGATGTATATTTTCATTGTTTTAAATTTTCTCTTTCTTCGTGTGTCTCTCTTTCTTTCAGTCTCTCCCTTTTTTTTTTTACACCCTCAAGCCGTCTCTATTTCTGGGTGCCTGCTTATCTTTGCCTCCATCTTTTCTTTCTCTCTTTTTTTTCACTCTCTCTGTACTTCTTAAATTATTTTGCATTAACTCCTTTCTGTCTCTTCCTCTATTTATTTTCTTTCTTTCTTTCTTTCTTTCTTCTGTAAGACACTGCTATTCCTTCTTTCTCTCGCACACACACACACTCTCTATTTCCATCTTCCCTCTCTCTCTCAAACAGTTTGTTCCCCTCTCTCTTTATTTTCTCTCTATCACTCTGCTTCTCTCCATTTCCATCTCTGTTTTTCTATCTTTGTGTCTCTATCGCCCATTCTTTCTCTAATTTTCCCTATCTGCCTCTACCCCTCACTCACTCTTTCTTCTGCTCTTCTTCTCATCATATCAGAATTATGTTTGAATGAATTCCGTTATTAGTGTTATGTTAAAAAGTCCATGAAGAGAATTCCTGTGAAAGACTTTATAATTACGGCAGTCGGATTCGTTCTGATTGTAGCAGTCGAGTTGATTATGTGATGAGGACGATTAGCAGCCGTTTGTACGTCCACACACTTCCCGGCATGTGCAATTAGAAAATTTTTAACCTATTAATTTTACCCACAATGTCTTCGCTCTAATTTTTATTATCCTTTCACTGTCTTCTTAATGAAGCGTCACACAGATGAAACGAGCATCCGAACAAGAGACAGGAAATAATGTATTCATGTCGATACGGTAAGATTGGTGGCGGGGTGGGTGGTGGTGGTGTGGGGGGGTGTTCTGGTGTTGAATTTTGATCATGAAAAATTTTCCTAAATTAAGTTAAAACATAAATAAAGTTGTGTATTAGGATCTGTGGGCAAGTAGTAGCTTAATGGATTAAAATGGTATAGATTTAGGATTCAATTCCAAGTACCACCAAGCTGCCACTGCTGGGCTCCGTAGCAAGATCCTTAACATTTAGATTTACATTTCCGGCATTTGGCGGATGCCCTAACATCATGTTATTTTTTATCCAACTGTGTAATTGGCCTTGTTTAGGGCCCCCCCAGTGGCAGCATGGTAGTACTGCCATTGTACTATTGTAAAACATCTTTAGCTACATAATTAAATGTGTCAGGAGTGATGTGTGACAGGAGAAAATCAGCTAGAATTAAGGGGAAGGTGTACAAGACGATGTGAGAGGTGGCAGAGCTAAAAGTAGCAGAGCTGAAGATGTGGTTTTCTTTGGGAGTGATGAGGTTGGACAAAGTTTATTAGGCGGACGGCTTATGTTAGATGTTTTAGGGAGAAAGTCAGGGAAGCCAGATTGAGGTGGTTGGGACATGTACATAGGTGGAATAGTAAATATATTGGTAGAAGGATGTCAGAAATGAAGCTACCAGGCAGAAAGCAAAGAGGACCAACAAGGAGGTATATGGATGCGATAAACAAGGACATGAAGTTAGTGAGTGAAGAGGATGTAGAGAATAGGGTTAGGTGGAGACAGATGATTCGCTGTGGTGACCCCTAAAAGGGAACAGCCAAAGGGAGAGGAAGAAGTATGACTTTAGTATCTGTAGGCACACTGTTATAAACATTGCACTGGAAATTATTAAATAATCTGGAAAATGCTGTCTGCTAAATGCCAGAAATGTGAACGCAATGAAATAAATAAAGGTAAATCAGTGTGTAACTTATGCACAGCCTGCACTAACATCCGACTGTGACTCCTGGTAAAAAAGACATACACACCTCTACTAAAAACCTAAAACTTGTAAGGTTTTCATGTTTCTTGTATTGTTTTTCTTGTTTCATGTTGTGTCTTGTTTTGTTTTGTTAGCTTAGCGGCTAGGTTAGCCAGTAGTGACTTACTGGCAGAGCCGGGACCAAGACCAGGACTTACTGTCCCGGTGACTGAGCCGGACCGTGGGCCATTCCCACAACGGCGCCACGATCTGGTTTACAATCCAGTCCATGAAGGGTTTCACGGCCTCCCTGTGGTCCAAGGATTGGGGTTCTGCGGGCATCATGGGCCTGGCCCGCCATCCCACCAACTAGACCACCTCCATTCCTCCGCCCTCCTTAAGATGTTGTGTAAGTTGGAGTTTGGGCGTCTGGAGCCGCCCATTGAAGGGGGGGGGGGGGGGGGTTATGTAAGGTTTTCCTGTTTCTTGTATTGTTTTTCTTGTTTCATGTTGTGTCTTGTTTTGTTTTGTTAGCTTAGCGGCTAGGTTAGCCAGCTAAGCTAGCTTCTGTCATGTTTTGTTTTCTTCCTGGTTCCTGTCATATGCTTCCCCTTGTCCTTGTCATTGGTTAGTTTGTTCCTAAGTGTTCACAGGTGTTCCTCGTTTTGTCTTGTGTATTTATAGCCTTTCTGTCTGTCTTGTCTTTGTGGTTTGTTGTTACCTCACTGTGGTGAGCTCATGGTCTTGCTATGGTCTTGCTATGGTCTGCTATGGTCTTGCTATGGTATTGTATGGTCTTGCTATGGTCTTGCTATGGTCGTTTGTAAATAGTCCCACTGTTAATAAACTGCACTTGGGTTCTCAATACGTCTTGCCTCAGTGGACTACCCTGACAAAACTGAATAAATGGCTTCTAAAACAGGACTAATTCGTCCAAATGTGTTACCTAGTTTTCCTTTAGATTGTTCTATCTATACAGTACATCTTTGTATGGATGTGTGTATCTTCAACTTTGCTCCACAAGATGCTGGAAAGAAATTATAAATAGAGATCCAGACGTTTAGATTATTTCGGTTGCCAGACATCATCTATGCCAGACTCTCCCTGGACACACACACTTTAAAAGAGTGTCGGTGTGAATAAGAATGCATGTACAGCAATCTACACTGAGTTCTGGACCTCAGAGGTGAGATTGAGATTACCTGTGGAATAATAGTCTCCTAAAAACATACACACACACACGTCCATGTTAATTCCGCCTGAGCACCAGCTGCTTCTGTTCATCTCTAGAGGAAGCCTTCTGCTTGAGTATGGTGTGTAGGAGTTTTTTTTTTTTTTTTTTTTACCATCGCTTCTACCAACACTTGAGGTAATTTACAGACACACACATACATACATACATACATACATACATGTGTATATCTTAATCAGTTTCTATAGACCTTCATCTTAGCCCCTGTGACACTCTGCTATTGAGCTTGTGTCTATACTCTTCAGTATTGGAACTGCACTGCTGGAATCAGAGTGTCTGTGTGTGTGTGTGTGTGTGTGTGTGTGTGTGTGTGTGTGTGTGTGTGTGTGTGCGTGTGCTCTCTCTGCTGGAGCAGCGGTTCGGCTCTGACCCCCCGCTGCACTCTGAGCTGTACTTAAACACTGCTAATTGTTCTCTGGGGAGAGCCTACATTGTCATAGTATGAAACCAGAGCATTTACCCGGTGGCTCTGGAGGCCCACTGCTGCCGCTTGCTAAGGGATTTAAATAAAGTTCATTTGTAAAGTAAACGAATAAATTCCAACTACGATCCTGGAGTTCATTCAAGACAGTTTTTTTTTTCTCTCTTGAACTCCATCAGCCTTGTCTCGACATATTTCAGTGTCATTTCCTGAATCATTTACAGCACTTCCTGAATTATTTATGTAGAGAAGAACAACCGAAGAAATGTGAGGAAGAATTGAAGATGGTTGAAGACCAAGACCAAAACTAACCAGCTAGAGTATTTTTCTTTACAGGTAGATCATTACGAGTTACTTTCAAGTCCAATCAAGAGCTAATGAGGCGTTTTATATAAGTTTACAAGGTAGGGAAGAGAGAGTGGGAAAAAGAAATGGAAAAGGAAGGAAGGTAAAAGAAGGAAGGAATGAAGTGAGGAAGGAAGGGAGAAAGGGAGACAAGAAGAAAGGAAAGAGATATAAATGAAGGAGAAGGAAGGAAGGAAGAAATGATAGAAGGAAGTAAATTAAAATGAAGGAAAATGAAGTAAGGGGAAGGAAGAAAGGAAGTAATGAGATAAAAAAGAAGGAAAGAGAATTAAGAAAGAGAGGAAGGGGGGCGGTGGAAAGGGAGGGAGAAAGGAAAAAGGGAAAAAAGGAAGGAAAGGAGAGAAGGACATAAAAAGAAAAAAGAAAAGCACATGGACACTGTAATGTAGGAACCTCTTTTAAAGCTGTGGTGAAGATCAAACTAAAGGGCCTGAGGTTTACACACACACACACCACTTGCTACAAGACTTTCTTTTTAAACTGTTGTGACATTGCATTATCCTTCCTTTACTGTAGCTAAGAGACTGATTCTGACGCGACCCCTTTAAACTGAACACCTTTGGGATAAACTGGAACCCCGACTGAACCCCAGACCTCTTCACCTCAACATCGGTGGCTGATCTCACTAATACCATTGTAACTAAATGATCAAATCCACACAGTCACATGACAAAATCAAGTGAAAAACCTGCACAGAAGACTGAAGGTTAATTATAGAAGGAAGAGTGAGACTAACATCTGGAATAGGATGTTGTTTCCAGCTGTAGTTTGTATATGAGAAGCAAGACACTTCTATTTCTTTCACAGTTTCACTAGCAATATTTTCTCTTTACTAAGTTAAAATTTAGGTGAAAAGTTCCTGGATGATCTACTACTTCCGACAGGATTCTAACGTACGCATACGATTGACACTTTACTATCCCATAAGTCCACAGGAGAGACAACTCGTCATATCCCAAAATGTCGGCCAAACCTTCTCCAATGTTGTTCCTTATGGTCAAATTGCAGTCCGGTATGTCATGTGACAATATTAACATGGTGGATGTAGTACGTTTGAATTTCACTTACACATAACTACACAATTATACTATATAAAATGGTTCGGGACGTATGAACACGAATGTAATTTAAAAAACAAGAAGTATATGTAGGTCACATATTAGAGTAAGGTAAATTAATAACACTAATATCAGTTTATCACCCGTTGCTGTTCAATGCTCATTCTTAGAATAAGAGTGAATAATGTTTGTTACCAGTTAATTGATTTTCCCCCATTATAGCATGATGGAAGGAACCTAAAAAGGCAAAGCAAACAGTGCCAAAAATTGATCTCAGTGGTCGAGGTTGTCTAAAGCATCGGCGTATGCTGAGTGCTCTCAAGACACCGCAACATGTCAGCTACCACCAGTTCAGGTGGAGTTGTCGGGGTGTGTTACTATATCGAGAATGTAGTCATGTGTAAAGTGGATGTGTCACCTTGAGTGTGCTACAGGTTTGATGCTGATTGCTTGCGACTGGCATCAGCACTCCATTCCAGTCCCATCTGCTTCTGAAGCCTGCCGACACTTTCTAAATCAATAAGACTGGCTAACGGCAAGGATACACACTCACACTCCTACACACACCACCTGCAACACCAAAAGGACCTTTGGCCCAGGGGCTGCCCGTGGATGTGTTAGGTGTGAGTGTGGAAGTGGCTATGTAAGAAGGTGTTTATGAATTTAAGAAGGGTCAAAGTCACAGCCTTGATAAAAATAGACAGAGACTCAGGGTAAAAATGGGCAATTAGTCATCTCAAAGTAAGGTATAAGATTTAAAATATCTGATCTAACATAGGAATCATGAAAAGGGGAAAAAAAAAATGTTAGTGCAAAACACCTTTACACCAGATCTGGGTTGCCAGAGATCTTCAAAATATTACATGGATGGAATAAATGGATGGAACTAGTACTCGTGTTTCTACCCTAAACCTGAAAATTTTGGTCACACTTTAGTATGGGGACGGAATTCTTAAAATGAACTAACTTCTGCCTAAAGAAGTCTAATACACTGTAATTAATAGTTAGTTAGTTGTTAAGTTTGGGTAGAAGGTACAATTAAAGATGTATGTAATATGTACCATAGTGGTTATGGTGTTGAACTAATAACCTGAAAGATCATGCATATTCACAGTTCCACCAGGCTCCCACCTTTAAGGCCCCTGAGTAAGGCCCTTAATCCTCAATTGTTTAGGTAGATGATTGAGATAAATGTAAGGTGCTCTGGATAAGAATGTCTACCAAATGACATGTAAATATGAGTAAAAGGCATTAATATATACCTCTATAAATACTATTAAACAGCCAGTATGCGAGTAATATGATTGCTAATTAGTTAATAGCAAACAGTTAAGGGTTAGGAGCCTCGCTAAAGGGCCCCACAGTGGCAGCTAGGGGATTGATCTTGATCTTAATCATGATCTTGGGAAATAATCTCCCAATTACTAGTCCAACACCTCAAGCACTGAGCTACCACTTAACCAACCATGGCAAAAACCCTAGCTGTGTTTCTACAAGGGTATTACAGGACTTCTGTAATTACCTGTAGCTTTAGGTTTCCAAAGAAAACCTTTTTTTCAAAACTGAGGATCTTTGCTGTTCGGTTTTCCATCGAGAAATACTTTAGTACTTCTTTGGTTCTAGAAAAAAAAAATAATTTTAAGGGTTTATTAAAAACTGGAATATGGGAAAATGGTAGCTCAGTGGTTACTGCATTGAACTGCTAATCAGTTCCCAACACAACTAAGCTGCCACTGGGTTTGATTTTTAGCCCCACTAAGCTTAGTCTACTGGGCCCCTAAGCAAGACCCCTAGCCCTTAACTGCTGCGTTAAATAAAAATGAGTTAAAAGTTGTTCTGGATAAAAGCATCTAAAAATTGCCTGAAATGTAATAGGATTTAAAAAACAGGTGTTGGTTTGCTGATAAGTTCCCAATACAACCAAGCTACCACTATTGATCAAGCCATCTAACAAATGCTGTCAATGTTAAATCTTGTACAATAGTATTTTCTTACTTCTACTAAGAGAAACTATTAGAAGCCTCAAGAGGAAATGTGAAGAACCTTTACAGGTTTTTTTTTTTTTTTTTTTTTTTTTTTTTTTTTTTTTGTTTTTTTTTTTTTTTTTTTTTTTTTTTTTTTTTTTTTTTTTTTTTTTTTTTGTTTTTTTTTGTTTTTTTTTTTTTTTTCACATGTTCTTTTTTTTTTTTTTTTTTTTTTTTTCCAGATAAACCTACAATATCCACAATTCCTCAGTGGGTTACTTCTAAAACCTTTTGGGTATGTCCTCTGTTGTCTGGTTTCCTCAGCGCAAGTGTGGAAAAACACTTATGGCTGCTGAATGAAACCTTTTATGAACACCCCTAGCTTTCTTTAGCAAGTCACAAGCAACAGATCCATGTTTTATTTTTCACATTTCTAGGTGCCTTAACACTTCCCATCTCACATACTTATCAGTATCAGTAACAGACTGACGGTAATCATAAGAACAAAAAAACAAAAGAGAACACGTGTTGGAATTACCTTGTGTTGCTCTTGCTTACATCTAAGTATTTCCCAGATGGAAAAAAAAACGCAGAGATATTGCTGCAACCGCAGCTAATTAGAGGAAGAATTCACTGCGCTCTTTTTTCTGTGCAGGAATCACACTGGAGGATTGCTCTACAAACAATATCCAGACAAAAAAGGAGATGCAGTCACACTTGTTTGGGAAAGGTGTTCCAAAGACTCTGGAGAATTAATAACGAGTTTTCTTAACAGTAAAAACAGCATAAATTCAATCACACCACTAACGACGCACAGGAGGTACAGCGCACTTGAAGAAAACAAAGCTTTGTTCTACACGCATGTGTGTTTTTATGGCGGATGTACAATTCTGTTTATGAGAAACTCACGTAATCTGTTTCATAATCTCTCACTTGATTGTTAATTAGCACACACACTACCAGATGATGAAACATAAGTAAAATTTTTACGGTATCAGTATTTATTTGCAACTTTTTACCTTTACTCATTACATTTTTACACAAATATCTGTACTTTCTACTTATTCCTTTTTTTTTTTTAAACCAGTCTTGTTACTTTAGTTTTAATCTGTTTGGTGGCGTGATCGATATTATTTCTTTTGATTGTACAATTTGCACGCTTCTTTTTAAAAAATTAATCTGAAATTTGTGTTATTGCGCTGCTTTTTGAACATATCATTGCCGTTTTCCTGGATATCACACACCGTAAACATAGGCTAGTTTATGAAGCTAACACTAAGCAAGGCAGCCAAATTCAAATTGAACTTTCATTTGTGACATGCATAATTATACACAGTACAACACATAATGAAATGCTTTTCTTTGTCTATCCCACTTTGGAAGGTTGGAGTCAGAGAGCAGGGTCAGCTATGATACAGTGCACCTGGAGCAGGAAGGGTTTTGCTCAAGTATGACCCAACTATGACGGACGGATTTAGTGGCAGTGGCAGTGGGTCTTGAACCCAGGTCTTCCCAGTCTTCTGATCAAGAACTCAGCACCTTAACCATTTGATCTCCTAGAATGGCTAAGGTGGACGATGAGAGAGAGGAAGTCAAAATGTAAACATTACTGAGAACAGCACATGGTCATATAAGGATTAAGACTAAGAAGGATTTTTGGCGAATGCGCTGCGAATTGTGTTAACCTAAAAATCTCGAGGTGCTGGTGTTCAAGAATTCGCTGTGGAATTTAAGACAGCACATACAGGTAAATTAACGTCACATGCTTTATTGTTATCTCTGTCTTGTTCTTAGCCAATTCAATGCTTTCAGTAATAATAGTCTATTGTATTGTCTATGTTTGTCAGTAATGTTACCTTAAATTTAGCATGTTTGCTAACGTTACTTAAACGTTACTTACTAACTAGATACATTTGTAAGGTTAGCCTGCTCTCATTGAAAAATAAATTAATTTACTAACAGTTCACCATCAGAAGACCAAAATCTGTATCACTTTGGGTATTTTTACGGAACTGTAAAGAAACTCGTTATTTTAACTCAAGTAAAAAAAGTGTAGTCAGTATTTTAGTCATTTTATACATGAGTATCTGTAATTCTAATTAGGTAAAGAATGTGTGTACTTTTGCACACCACGACACTAGTTCTTAGCAACTTGTCGTGGACTGAACTGTTAGTTATGATGTGCTTTAGCCCTGTAGTCGTAAGACGCTTCTCCAGCCAATGCATCGTTAAGCTTTGCCTCTTTCTGCCAATAACAGAACAGATGTTAAAGGCTAATTGAACAGGAGTGCACTTGTAGGATATCCACACTGAACCGTGGGAAGAGCTTACAGAGTGCAACCAAAGAAGAGCAGGAGATGAAGTGGTGGGGGTTCGAGTAGCTAAATTGCATATTTGCGGTTGGTTGCTAACCAGAGATCCATCTGGCTCGGGTCTTTGGAGATGTCCAGTGTTAATCAGTAATTGACGTGCACTCAGATCATTATTTGCTGGGCTTTAAACCAAGGATTAGCAAGAGTGAGGTCTTCATCGTTTAGTACATTTACTGGGACTTACATTTCATCTTATTTATTCAACTTGCTTGCTTAGGGCCCCAGCAATAGCAGCTTGGTGGTCCTGGGAACTGAACTCATGACCTTTACAAGACAGCATTCAAACACCATAACGTCTAAACTACCATATCATATTCATCAACTCCATCACTAATCATTGGCTTATATTGTACCTAATGAATTCTTGATTCTGATTGGACAGAAGGATTTTCTGAGACAGCAGTTTGAATGCAGGGCAAATTATATATAGGTTTATATTTATTTACTATAAATATATATCTAATTTGAATATGCCATGCAAAGAAGGCAGCATGGTGGTTTAGTAATTAGCAGTGTTGTTGCATCACAGCAGGAAGGTTTTAGGTTCGTATTCCCTGCAGGGGTCCTTTGTGTGGAGTTTTTCTCCCTGTGCCGGCATTCGTTTACTCCTGGTATGTCAGTTTCCTCCCACAGTCCAAAAACATGTCTGTTAGACTGATTAGTGATTCTAAATTGCCCATAAGAGTAAGAGTGTGTTGTTGTTTGTCTGTATCAGGCCCTGTGATGGACTGGTGACTGGTCCAGGATGTACCCCTGCCCTTTACCCAATAACAGCTGGAATAGACTCCAGCAGATCCCAATGAACCGATTAGGAATAAGCAGATATAGACAATGGATGGACGAATGGATGTTATGCAAGACTTTTGTTTGTGTGTGTGTGATTGTTGTGTCAGAGGCTTGTATATAGCATAACATATTCAGAGAGTTAGGGCCTTGATCAGGGACCCAACGATGGCAACTTGGTGGTGGTGGGCTGGGAATTGAATCCATGATCTATTGATAAGCAGTCTTTTATCAGTGAAGGTAAAGTAAAGCCAAAGGAAAATTAGGACAAAGGATTGCTAGCGGTTCTTTGCCCACTTGGCACACAGAATAATTGTACATATTGTAATCTTCTCCGCTCAGCCTACTATAGCGCAATCACTTCCAATGTAATTCAATAATCTATTTTTATTCCTCTATAAATCAGTGTAATTGGTGAGATCTTTCATAGATACGATTTATAAAATGAAACTGCATGTTAGAGGTTTGAAGAGAAACGTGAGATTTCATCTAGGTGGTTTGGCTACGAGACCATAACAGCACACATTCTTTTAATATTTATAAGCACAAACTCCACATAGACACACAGACACACACACGGACACAGGGGTCTAACCGTAAGGTGACACATGGCCTTGGGCAATTCTAGCTATTTTTAAGTTTGTGAAACCTTATTATTACGTCAGTCTAATAAAAAAAAAAAAAAAAAAAAAGTGAGAACATTCTGGAATGTTGAGATGGTATCAAGTTTCTGGAAGTCATGAGGAGATAATATAAAAATAGGATTTTTTTTTTACTGGTTGATTTCCCTGTCAGAATATTTTAGTTTATTGCCTCCAGCCTTCTTGCTAAACCTTTCTCACTCCCACAAACACACACACACACACAAACACACAACCTCTCTCTCTCTTACACACACACATCAGTATGCATCTCTTTCATCATTTATTCTCCTCAGTTCTTCTGGCTGATTAGCTAAATAACGCCTGCGTTATAAATCATGCTGTGATGCTGAGGTCCTTTCCTTTCCATCTCTCCATCATTAGCCCTCCAGGAGACTTCCTAAATCACACACTTATACACACACACACACATCATTTTAATCAAATGTAAATGCTAATCGGGTTGTTGTGTCTGAAGACCCTTCATGGCACTTTGTAGGAATTCGTTTTTCCTTCTAAAAATATTATGGCGTGATCTGATGATTCAGATCCTGTAGCTTTCTTTTGAAATGTAAATGAAGGTACATAAAGACGCCTCAGAACAGTTCGCAGGCGTGTGTGATGATATAAATAGCAAAAACAGGGTTATATGTTTTTTTTCTTGTTATACCTATCATAGAAAACTTCTAATATTGCTGAGTGAGTTGAAACAATTAGCCATATCTAATATTAGCCCCTATCCAGGAGTCGGCATGTATATAAATAAATTGCTTTGTCGGTAGTTTTAATGTAAAAGTAAATGCAATTGGGCCTCCAAGCCTCTGGACATTTTAAATCAAAATGGTCTTTAATAATACAATAAATACGTACAAACTGGTACTATAGGCTTGATAACAATTTGTAAGAAGGCTTTGTGAGTCTCTATCCTTTCCGGAAAGAAGATAGAAAGCTGGAAATGGACAGTGTATCTCCGAAAACCACTAGGGTATTATAAGCTTTAAAGAGGTTTGTCAACCGACTGGAGAAAGGAGACAAGAACCTTCTGTATACTGGAAGAGGATTTGGGTTGGTAGGAAATAGGGAACCTCTGGAGATTAGTGGGAGATTGGGGCCTGAAGAGGATAAGGAGCCTCTGTGGACTAAAGGGATTCAGGACCTGGAAGGCATTGGGTATACTGTGTAAATTGAAAAGAAATAGGAAGGGATGGAGAGACTTTACCTGGAATGGAATAGACAGCATTTAAAAGTTAAAAAGAATTAAACAAATAATATTAAAGGATAGTTTAAGTAAATTAGAAGGAGGTGGCAAATGCATCAAGTCTCCAATCTGTTCCTTTAAAATAAATTGTAAAATATGAGCTTTGTGGATAAATTAGGAGTCACTTTGCGTCACTGACCCAAGGCTAGAGTTTACATTACATTTTATCATCATTACCATAAACTGTAATTAATGGACGTTCCTTGTCCCCTAGGTGAGGATGGGTTTTCTCTTGAGTTTGGTTCCTCTCAAGGTTTCTTCCTGATTTTATCTTAGAGAGATTTTTCTTTGTCACAGCTTGTTCATTAGGGACAAATTTACACTTTTTCATTCTTACTGTATTTCGTGTAAATCTGCTTGTCTATGCAAATAAAATCAACTAATCCACATATATGATGTATTAGACTTGCAGTAAATGTGATCTGTTATGTGAGAAAGACTTTGTAGGCTGAATTGTATGAGAAATGGATATATTTATTTCCTGTAGTTATAGGATACAGGCTGTAGATTGACAGGTGCAGGAGACCCAGAAAGAGGTAGTGAGACTTTATAGACTGGAATTCGATAGTAGCACTTCTTAACAATCATCTGTAGACAGCATGTGGAAGTAGGAATCTTTTATAGATTCTCTAAGAGACTCTGAAGACTGAAAGGTGATGGAGGAAGCAAGTAAGTCTTGGTTTGTGAAATATAAATGAACGGTAAAATCCTTTGCATTCGCGCTATGCTGTTCAGTATTTTCAAGATCCCTGGCAACACACAATTTAACATAATGACAAACACAATTGTTTTACACCAATTGTATGTTTCCTATCGATTTCTCTGGCCTAATAACACATCTTAGAGATGATGGTAGTGGTTTCTCCGTAGGTAGGACTGCTAATAGGAGATAGATAAAAGATGGATAGACTCATGACCTCTTAAGCCTTTTTGGAGGTCAGTAAAGACAGGAATCTAATACCAATTTAAAATTCTAGAGGATGAAGCAGATAAAAATGGTTAGGGTTAGTATATGACACCCCTGAGAATGGATAGTGATAAGCATTTGAAAGACTGAAAGTTAATAAAGAGGTAAAGGCAACATGTCGAGTTAAATCAAGTACATTATTCCTTCGAACAGTATATCAGGACATGAAAAGCTTCCGGGCTCAAAATCTTCTTTTAGATTTCAGTCTACAGAGGCTCACCATTTACTTATAGCCTGCTATCCCTCCTCAGTCTAAAGAAGCTCCGTATCATCTTCCACCACACTATTACTTTTTTCCAACTCTCTATCCATGTACGGTCTAGAGGGTCTTCCTATTTCCTATAAGGTGCACAGCGATTTCCTTACACCTAACGTTTATTATTTATTTCGATTAGCTCCCCGTCTAAAAGGGCTCAATATCTCTTTTCGGGTCTTTATACCCTTTCTGTCAACAGAAACTCAAATTCTCTTTATAGCCTACTATAGTAAGCTATTAATTATGACCACAGGTGCAGAGGTAGGAAATAAAGAGGTGAAAAGTGGGTTCTAAACACCTAAAAGTGGATAATGAGCCAGCCTCCGCTGAAAGCTGCAAAAAGATAACAAGTCTCTGTAGACTGGTGCCTCCTGGACCACTTCTATAGACTGAAAGGAAGGGGAAGCTGGATGAAGATTCTCATGATCTGGAAAAAATAACAGGTTGGAAAATTTGGTTGGAATTTTAAGGTTCTCTAGACTTAAAAGGGAACCAGGAGCCCAAAGTGGATATAGACCATTTACAGGTTTAAAGGGAAGATCTAGAAATTAATAGGGAATCTTTAAAGAAGAATGAGATGTAAAGAAGGCTAGAAAAGCAGTGGAATTAGATTAAATCGAGGAAACATTTCGAACGTTTGTAAACCCATCGATCTAAAATTCTGATCCAAAATATGTTAGCAAGATGAGTTAAGATTTTAGTGACTTTAGTCTTTTCCTGATTTTATGCTAGTTTTTGTACATTTTTGTATATTTTTAGTAGACTTCCTTATCCAGAGCAACTTACTGCACATTTATTTAATCTTTAATCCAGCTGAACAGTTGATGGTTAAGGGGGCCTTGCTTAGCAGTGGCAGCTTGGTGGTGCTGAGAATTGATTCAACACTCGTTCTATTAGCTGTAAACAAAAATCTACCTATCACTATCATAATCTCTAGACCAAATAAGTCAGATCTAGTATCCAGGATCTTCCAAATCAGCAGTTTAAACCCCTTAAACACTGAGCTACCAAATCCCCATTGTTTGTTTAAAATAAAGCCAGAAAAGAACAGTGACATCTGAGATAGGATATAAAAAATCAAAAATGAAAGGATAAAATCAGATGCTAAAAGGATAATAAACTGGTAGACTGACAATGGGCAGAAATAAAGGGAGAAGTAGAGGACGTAGATGACAAAGAAAGATGAAGCGGGAAGGTGGGGAAGCTTCTGTATGCAGCACCAGGCCTACCAGCTGCTCTTCAACCTCACTCAGAAACCTGATCTGTTTGTACTGCTTTCTATCTTCTTTCTTCATTCTGTTAATCTCTTGTCAACTTTAATGTTTTTAACTTGGAGGATTTGGGAGACCGTGAGACCGTACACACCACACGGCCAGGGAAAAAGAATAATAAAATGAGATAGGGTATACTGATTTTCTAAAAAAATAAACTCTGTCAGCGAATCAAGGCCAGGTCTTTTGGATAGAAAACTAAAACCGACACTTGTTTATCTGCTTTCAAAAAAACAAAAACAAAAAAAACAACCAGATGAAAAAATGAAGACCAGAAGTAGCAACAGAAGGCAAAAGGACAGAAAAGAGTGACATTGCTCCTGCTTTTTTTTTTTCAAACAGCCTAAACGCTCCTTCATTTAGACAGCAATGGGTTGCCATGTCCTTGCAGAATAAATGTTCAGGGGAAAAGGTGCAAAAACAGAACTTTGCTATGTAGCACATGAAAGTAGGCCAGGTTAGCAGTGTGTCTTGGGTCCACCGACGATAACGAGTGTGTGTCCTTGTGGGTGTGTGAGTCGGGATCCGGGTCTGAATTGACTTTCAGAGGCCATATGGCAACTCGCTCAGTCTGGGAGCAGAAGTGAGGTTATTCTCTGTCTTCTGGAGCTTCTGGAGAGAGGGAGGGAGAGAGGCTATATGGTACGAAACTACTTTTTTATTTAGGTGACAGGATGCTGAATGTATACAAACCCACACACACAGGTTTTAATATATACTATATATGCAGATGCATTTGCTTTCTAGGCATATCTGCTGCTAGAAAATCAAGGACAGAGAGAGAGAGAAAGAGAGAGCGAGAGAATAAATTAAATAACCAGTGAAACAATGTTCTGTTTGGAAAAATAATTCGCCTATTATTCTTCATCCAGAAATTACCGCCCTGAAGCCTTAGCAATATATAAATGTTCCCTTATTTTTCATTCCAATAACGGAACACCGGCTTTAACACAATTGAGAAACGGAGGTAGCGAGACAAGCAGTGTGTGTGGGTGTATGTGTGTGGAGGGGTGCTGAAAGACAGAAGGCTGCTCGTACAGCTGCTAGGCTCTTGTCTGAGGGGTGAAAGGTCAGCGGGAGGAAGGTTAGCATGCAGCATGTGCGCGTATGTGTATGGTAGGGGTCCAGGACGATATGCAGGAGGGGGGAAAGTATGTCACGCAGGAAAACAAGAAGAGCATCTTTTCCCTTTGAGACAAGTGGGTCAAAGGGTCAGCTCATAGACATACATTTTGAAAAACACACACTTGCTCGTAAGTTACCGGACTCTTTTATCTTTACTTGTATTTGCTTATAAATGCTTATAATACCTCATAAAACCTCTCAAAAACTGCAAGGATCTTGAGCCATCAAAAGATGGCAAGTTCAGCTATACCAAGAGAAGATGGCATGGACAAGAATAAACTCAGAAGTTTAGCTGACATCACACTCACTATAATCACACAAACCCGGGTTTAACTATATATAATGATTTATAATCATGCTTTCCTTTTCCTAAAAATGAGTCTGGTTCCTCCTAAGGCTTCTTTCTCATACCCAGGGCTGGTTAACCCATGTTTCTTCAAGTCATGCCTCCACCTACATTGGCATTTTTATAAACTGGAAATGTTTTTTCTTTGTTTTTAAAAAAAAAATCTTGTCCACACAAGCACATTTAAATAAATACATTTTTTTGATCCCTATGAAAACACAAATGCTCAATGAAGCTCTGTTAACAGCATGTCAAGCCAACAGAAAACTAACATTAATTATATCCAAATAGCTGTTTCTATTAATAAGCGATACTTTTCTTTAAAAGTTTTTTAGTATTTAAAATATAGAAAGAAAATCGCAGCTTGTCCTTTAATGCTTTTAGTGGAGAATAAAAAATTGTACCAGAACATCGTGTCTACATTTTTGGTAACCTGCCAATCACCTGTTACCATGAAAACGATCCCAAACATGTAAAAACAGGCTTAAATAATTACTGGAAATTAACAAATCAATGGATGTGACCTTATATATTAATATTATAATATACATAGTTTAATAATATAGTAATCTGTACGTTGTGGGAAGTGTGTGTGTGTGTGTGTGTGTCCAGGTGTGTTTGCTAAAATGATCTTATATATACAAAAAGTTGCAGATTGGCTATATGAGTAAGTCTTACCAAAGTTCTCACTGCAACACCTGGACAAATCCAGCTGTTTTTTTGTAAATACAGACAGAAATAAACACTTAAGCCTAAAGTGTTTACATTTCTGCCATTCTTCTGCGCTGAGGCCTCACAGATTTTAAACAGATGGTGTGTGTGTGTGTTTGTGTGTTTGTGGTGTCATGCATTAAGATGCAGTGAAATAATTTCAATACATATCCCAATTTCTTAGAAAGCTGAGGTCAGAGCACAGGGTTAGCTACGATACACTCTTGGGCCACACAGGGTTAAGGGCCGAGCATAAGAGCCCAGCAGCGCCTGCTCGGTAATGCTGGGTCTTAAATCACTGACCTTCTGCTCAGCAACCAATAAGCACTGAGTCACCAGGGGTTACACCAGGACTGGTACTCATCTACAGCATCGTTTATAGAGAACATATTCACGCCTTTTTGTCTCTAAAGCCACATAAAAGATAAACCAGCAAGAAAGGTATATTTATGTTAAGGGTGAGAAAAACATGGCATGTGTTGCATGTTCATCATCTGAAGTGTAAAGTGTGTATAATTGTTGTGTCTGATCGCAAATTGTCCTTTACAACTGTCAATCCTAAACCCATATGTGGTTCTAATCAGGTGAAAATGGGATTTTAGCTAAAAGTTAATTGGACATAAAAAAAGTGTGTATTGTTGACTATAAAATATAGGAAATCAGATCAGCCGTTGAGCAACCAGAGAAACGTTCTGTTTGTGTGCGTGTGTGTGTGACATTTAGTGTACGATAAAGCTTGAGTGCCACATTGAAAAAAAAAAATTAATAATAGTAATAAATTTACGAGATTAAATTTGAAACTATGAGATTAAAGTCGGAATAACGAGAATAAATTAGTAGCTTTATAAAAAAATCCAGTTATTCTGATTGGTTGCTGTGTATTTTTTTCTTACCAGAGCAGATAGATGCGTTCGTTACTCATATTAACATGCCAACAGGAGGATTGGTTCAGTCTTACTTAAAAATAGGATGAAGTTTTGCTACAGTACCCCCGCAGTGTCCCTTTATTGATTATAACTCCGTACTGATGCGCCAAAAACACAAGAAATTCATTATTGCTATAAATTCAAACCAGAAGTGAATTTTAATCAAATCTATATCCATTTTATACGAAACAGAGAAACAACTTCAATCTCGTAATCTTGTTTTTTTCCATGATTCAGGATTTTCTTCATTGCAGCATTGTTTTGGTTTCTGTGATGGTTAAATCCCATTATTAACAAAAAAAACCCAACTAAACTATGAAAAACAGAGCTGGTCAAATCCGGAACTGCAGACAGAAAATAATGCTCAGAATAGCAAACAGACATGATAAATATAAAAAAGGTCTGTCTTTAATGGTTGTTAGACAATGTGAAACAGGTGTGTTAGAGTTTAAAGTAAGGACTGTAAAATCCAAGCTGAATCCAGATCGGCATAGGAAGCGGTGGTGAGACGTGACATGAAAAGATCCAAAGCAGGGGTTTGTTATTTATCTATAAAAAAGAAATAGTTCGGCTGCAGATTTTTATTCCAAGCAAACAGGAGCTCCGCCTCTCTATATTTTTTATAGATAAAAGTATTAGAACACCTGGCTATCACATCCAGAGGTGTAGTCTATTTTCACCTCCAGACTTCTGGAATTACTTTCCACTAGCTCGTCTCATGTTGGAGATTTAATCATTCAGTTAGAATAGAAGTAGTTAAATCAGACACTAATGTTAAGGGGAGGGGGTCTGGGGTTTAGTCAGGGTTCCAGTTTATCCCAAAGTTGTTTAGTTTAAAGGGGTTGAGTGAGATTCAGGACTCTGTACAGGACATGAGAGTTCTTCTACTTCAAAACATGAAGATCAGGGAATTTGTGCACAGGGGCATTGTGTTGGACTGCTTATTGGAAGACCGGGGTTTAATTTTAAGCACAGCAAAGTTACCACTGCAGGGCCCCTGAGCAATGCCCTTAACCTCAAATCGCTTAGTTCTATAGAAGAGATAAATGTACGTCACTCTGGATAAGGACGTCTGCCAAATGCTAGAAATGTAAATGGAATGGAATGCTCCAAATACACTTGCACTGATGAGATATCCACAAAATTATTATCCAGGTAGTTAGATTTGTTAAACCAGTAATGTTATGCTTATAAATTTCCAGAAATTCATCAACAATCATCTCAGGCTTAATGTTGTTACAGTTAATTACCAAAAACATGCTAGCTTTCAACTATTATGGTACGTCAGTTGGTTAATTAGTCTTAGATACTTTTTGTCTGGATGGAATCTGGAGGGAATGTGAGAACTATGCAGCAAAATTATTTCTCCTTGAATTCTAGAAGTTCAGGGTCGAATCCACAGCTTGGCTTGACTTTTCACCCAGGAGAAAACAGTGCCGGTTCCCTGAGGAGGCAGCCTGAAAGAGCTTTTGTTTGGGAGGCAGACTCACATCTGGTAGAGAGCAGGCATAGTGGTAAGTATGTGTGGGTTTATGTGAGAGACAGTGTGTGTGTGTGTGTGTGTGTGTGTGTGTCAGGTTGGCACTGGCTGCTCATACCGAGGCCAGCTTGGCAGAATACCATGTCATAGAGTTTAGTGTGGAGTATGAATGAAACTTATCATCGGAGGTGGAAAGGGATCTGGCAATACTTCTGAGCAACTAAGGGTTAATTGCTGACTCTAAGGGCATGGGAAGACAACACAATCTACACACACTTTTAACACACAAATTCCACCCTTCAGAAGAAACAGTTGCGCATATTCCTCAGGGGTTTTTGGCTTTTTGCCTTTTGATTCCGTTGCCTCTTTTGACTTGTGCTAGATTAAAAGCTTTAGTGCGATCTCTCGAACATAGTCTCTTTCTCTTTTAAGTGTAAACTCACACACAGCCTCACACACACTTTATAAACCAATGTGTGTGAGTGTGTGTGAACTCCCACACACTCACACACATTGGTTTATAAAGGACATTTTTCCACTAAGTAGGAAGTGGAGATCAGAAACAGGTGCGGGTGTCCTTGACCTTTCTGACGTGGTACCCTGTAGCACTGCTTAGTTTCCAGTTTCCCTGTTTAGTTTAGCAGAAACATGGAGGTTAGTCTTTTATAACAGCAGATGTGACATCCATGCTACTGATTCTAATAGCTAGCTGGCGGTGCAGTGGTACCTCAAATGGTTGAGGCGCTGAGTTTTGTATTGGAAGACCAGGTAGCCCGACCACCGTCAGTCTGCCATTGTTGGGTCCTTGAGCATGACCCTTAACCCTTCCTGCTCCAGGGGTGCTGACCCCAACTTTCTTAGATGGGATATTCAAGGAATCAAATTTCACTTTGCTGTAAATTAAATGTGACAAAGACATTTGCATTAATGGTAGTGTTACCTAGTCAATAGAAGTGGGAGAAGCTCAGTCGATCACTGATTAAGGTGTTGGTGTTATGCTTTTAAAGAATTTTGCTTTATGTTCTTGTTTCATGTTTCATGTTTATGTTTATTTTTTATGTTGCTTATGTTCATGTTTATGCTTGTGTTTACCTACTATCTTGTCCTTGTCATGTAATCTTTGTTCCCTATATGTTCCTGTCATGTGATCTTCTTGTCTATTGGTTTGTCATGTGTTTTTATAGCCCATGTGTTACCCATTGTGTTTGTCATAGATTTCGGTTTGTCCCTGTACCGCTGTCGTGAGTCTGTCATGCTAAGTTAAGATACATTTCTTGTAATCAAGTTAATGTTTGCTGTTTATGTCTATGCTAAGTAGTCAAGTTAAACCTAATCTAAGTTAAGTCTTGTTTGGATTATGTTTATTGTTTTGCCACTTAAATAGTTAAATAAACTGCACCTTTGGGTTCTAAAACTATTACTCGCCTCAATGGAATCTGTTGGACCGCTGATCATTTTATGGGTTCAATCATTTGCTGGGCTGCTAAGCAGGGCCATAAATTTTCAACTTCTTGATTGAATAAAGAAATGTTGGTCTGCTGATCGGAAGTTAATAGTTTTAATTGGCAACTGGACTAAGCTGCAACTTATGGGCTCCTGAGCATGACCCTCAACCCCAACTGCCCAGTTGGATAAAAATAAGAAAAGTCTAATTCGCTCTGGACAAGGTGTTGGACCGCTGATCAGAAGTTAATGGGCTGAATTTCCAACAAAGCCACTTCTGGGTCCCAAGAAAAGGCCTTCAATCCTGTGAATGTTACAGTCACAGTATTAGTCACACTGGACTGCTGATCAAAAGTTTATGTAAAGTGATTAATTTAGTTATTCATCTTCTATACCCGCTTATCCCCTGAATCGGGGTCGCGGGAATCTGCTGGAGTCTGCTGTCTTTGAAAGGGCAAAAGGCAGGAAGGGTACACCCTGGACAGGTCGCCAGTCCATCGCAGGGCCACACACTTACTTTTATGGGCAATTTAGAATCACCAATCAGGAAACCGTGGTAGGAAACAGAAAGGCCCCTGCCCGGGAATCGAACACAGACCTTCCTGCTGTGAGGCAACAGTGCTAACCACTAAGCCGGGGTAAGTAATAGTTAACACAATTATCAGAGCGTATATACACTCTGAATAAAATTATAACTTTCCTTCTGTGTATCTACACCTTAATCCAGATGGCACTAGATTTGAAATCCCACATAACAAAATTCAGCAGGACATGATTGTGAAGCCAGCCCAGCTCCATAATTCTTTTAACCCACTTCCTTTAAAGTGACATGTGAGATATACAAGGGGTTTAAAACATTCAGTTGGAGTATTTCAAGGTGCACACAGTCTTTTCAGCTACAGGGCTATTCAGATTCAGGTCTTTTCACTGCAGGCCCAAATATGGTTTACAGTAATAGGGCACAGGCAAATGAGTGGGAGAGATGAAAGGAACACGGTGGCGGGTCGCTTTAGGTGTCCAGCATTGCTGTCGAACCCCAGGTGGTTGAAATAACTACACAAAGAAAGACATTTCACTGCAAAGTCTGTGACAAATGTTTTTCAAACAGCAAAAATGCTGAAAAAAATCAGAAACTAGAAGGAACCAGGAACTGTAAAGTTCAAAGCTACTGGACTCACAGCAGGGACTGACTGAAGCAAGTTTCTGAATCCCAGCAGCTGGAAAGTACTGGAAGTAAACAGGCTAAAAATCCCCCAGTTACAATCTACTTGACAGCAATTTAAGGCAAATCCAGTTACAACACAGTGGGAAACTACTGGATTATTTATGGTCTAAGAATCCAAGCAGCTGAAAACTACTGAAACATGAGTAGATCCTAGAAACCATGCATTGGAAAACTACTGAATTTAAGCAACAAAAACAACAAAGCTAAGTAATTCATAGAAACCACACAGCTGGAAACTAATAAAACTGAGTAGATCCTAGAAACTACTGAACGTAAACAAATCTCAGAAACTATAGCTAAAAACTACTCAATCTCAGCAGTTCTTAGATACTACACATCTGGAAATTATTAAAGCTAAGTAATTCCCAGAAACCACACAGATGGAAACTACTAAATCTATGCATTTTTTGAGTGAATCGCCTACAAAACTACTAAATCCCAATAAGTCCTAGGTGTTTGTAACCATACAGCTGGATAGTACTATATACCAAAATAATATAACCAAAACTATAAACCATACAGCTCGAAAGTACTAAATCTCAGCAGGTCTCAGATACTTAGATAGAAATACAAATGGAAACTACTGAAAACAAGCAAAACTTAAAAACCACATGGCGAAAAACGTTAATCTTGTTATTGTTTTTCTTTAACGTTGCTAAAATTTCTGACGTTTTGTGCCGCTGTAAACATTTTTATGTGATTTTGGAGTGCATCACTCACTATTGCATCAAGGAGTATATCTTTATTAGAGAGGTTGACATATCCCACTGGGCGTAGATGCATGAGGTGGAAAGAAATTTGATCAAAAGTTTGGTGTTTGGTGAAACCCTCTAGTCTCTAATGGCTAGAAGGCGGAATAAATTCTTATGGAGAGCAGGATGACAAATACTCTTTAACTTAGAGAAGGAGGACGGAAAAAAACAGACTGACATCTAATACGTCAGCGAGATTTAAAGACAAATGGAGCGCGTGTAGTAATAGCATTATAAGTCAGGAGGAAGAAAGCGAGACCAAGTAGGAGAGCCGTCAAAGAAAGCAGATTAAGGAGCTTCCATGGTCTTGCCCATCTTAACGTTCAACAAAGTCAGTAATAAAAAGAAGGCAGGGACGGGAAGGTGTGCGGTGTCTCGGAGATGAAATATTTACTTACTCACACTGTGTTTGCTCGCCGCCGCCGCTGATCATCAGCCATGTTTTATTCATACGCTAGTGTTTATGCTGGTAAAAAAGATGTCACGCTGATGGACGTTTCCAGAAAAGACACAATCGGTCTTTAGACACGGCTAGACAATTAGCTATATGACTCTATATCTGAGAAGAAATGTGTGTGTGTGTGTGTGAAACTTGAGAGTAAGAATACTCAGGGTTGAAAAAGGTGAAGACATCAAACCCAGTGTAAACTTTATTCTCAGTTGCTGCATCCAAAATCGATTACTACTTTGGATACTACATTGTTTTCAAACATATTTTTTTGCCATTTTTTACCTTTATCGATCGGACAGAGGGATGAAATGGGTAAGAAAGAGAGAGAGAGGTGGGACGAGAAAGGACCGGAGCCAGAATAAACCCGAGTTGCAACAACTTGCGCAGTTGGGTCCCGGCGCCTTAAGCCACAACACCAACGTTCTGTAGGCCTAATCGCACTCATCTTTTGCTCATCACTAGTTCTTTCTGTCCCGATGGCATCTTTATTGATTAAATAAACACGACTGTGTGATGAATCCGAGGCTGAAGGTGGTCTCGTCTTCTCCATGGCGTCACAGTTCACTCTCCATCAGACCTCGATGAGCCGATTAGCATCGATCTGACCCGCTGTCCGCGCCAAACTGCTGGAGTTTTAATATCTTACAGCCAATGTATTAGTAGCAGATGATCACATCTGGAATAAAAGGATTCCACTTCAAATCAAATCTTTTACATGGATTTTTTCCTGTTTTAATTTTTTTTAGCAGTCTTTCCTTACTTTCTTTACACTTCTCAACCGGTCACGTTGTCTGTGGTGTTATTTCGTGAGGAATAATGGAATTTACTGAGCTGCAGTGGGATGGAATAAAATTCCCCCTTTAAGGATTGGAATGTCTGACATTTTTGATCCATGGAGAACGCTAACCCCTGAGAATTGCATGTGTGTGTGAATGTGTGTGTGTGTGTGTGTGAAATGGATAAGATTAACTAAAGATACGAAGGGCAGATTCCAAAGATGTGGAACATTTGAGATAGCAGAAATCTGCTCACTGGATCATCAAAGAAAAGAAATTGAAATTTACACAACATGCACACAGACACATACACACACTCTCTCTCTCTCCTCTCTCTCTCTAACTCTGTCTCTTCCTGAGGCATGTGTAAAGCAGATAGTACACTTGTATCTGAATCTGTCAGGGCCCCAGGCCAGGAACTAAGCATGTCCGCGGAGAGCTTTTAAAAGCAGCATGACTGAATGTGTGTGTTTATCTCTCTTTCTCTCTCTTTCTTGTTTTATCTTCTTTTTAACTTCATCATTTTCTGGCTCAGAAAGTTTGACCTTTTCGTGTTCAACATTACTTACTTTATACTTATGCACTTTTTTACTGACAGTATGTGTGTGTGTGTGTGAGAGAGAGAGAGAAAGAGAGAGAGAAAGCATGTTGAACTTTTAATTGTCCTGCCTAGCACATAATTTTACACTTTTATTTACTATTCTAACATTTGGTAGATGTTCCTATGAGCAGTTAAGGGTTAAGGGCCTTGTTCAGGGACAGCTTGGTGGTGCTGGAAATCAAACCGACTTTTTTTTCTGATAGGTAGTCTGACATTATGGTTGCCACATTTTATACAGAAAAATAAGGTAATGCCTGCTGCAGCAGGGGGCCGCAACCCTTGGAGCCACAATGACGACGGGCCCCTTATAAATAATAACATAAATCATATCATAAAATTTTGCTAAAAGAAAGTTTTTATAGGCGGAGCATTTGGTACCTGGGCCTTCAGTGGGGACTAATACACCTCTTAATACTACCACTATCATGTCGCAATTATAGAAACCATTAATACTATACAAAAACGCAATATAACACACGGCGTGGCATTACAGACATGGAGGCATTTCATGTATTTTTATTCCAGAACAACAACTGCAACTGTGCGATGTACATCATATGGATCAGTTCAGAATCAATATTTATCTAATAAAATGACAAAAACATAAAAAATCATCATACATTTAAAGGACTGTAAGCCAGTGGTAACTGAGACCAGCTATGATGTATGGTTTAGAGACAGTGGTGCTGAGGAAGACTCAGGTAGCAGAGCTGGAAATAGCAGAGCTGAAGATGTTGTGGTTTTCTTTGGGAGGGATATGGTTGAACAGGATTAGGAACAAGTTCAGCAGGGGGATGGCTCATGTTAGATGTTTTGGAGAGAAAGCCAGGAAAGACAGATTGAGGTGGTTGGGCATGTACTGAGAAGGGGTAGTGAATATATTGGTAGAAGGATGTTAGAAATGAAGCTACCAGGCAGAAGGCAAAGAGGAAGACCAAAGAAGAGGTATATGGATGCGGTAAACGAGGACATGAGGTTAGTGGGTGTGAGTGAAGAGGATGTAGAGAATGGGGTTAGGTGGAGACAGATGATTCGCTGTGGCGACCCCTCAAAGGGAACAGCCAAAAGGAGAAGAAGAAGATCTCTTATTAAATTAAGGCTGATGTTAGTAGGTTTCCAGTACACAGAGACAAATTCTAAAAGAAAAATGAGAATTATGGTCAACACCTTAACCACTGCACTACCACCTTCCTTACATTATTTCTAGCATAAAAATCTGGTGTAATATGATTGCAGTGATAAGTGAACTCTCATTTGACTTTCTGCCCCTGGTGATGCTCAAGGTATGAGGAATCGTGAGAAGCTGCTCCAAGCTGCTATTTTAGCTCGGAACGGTAGACGTTTAGACCGCTATCGTTTTAAATGGACTTTCTTGACAAAGCTTTACTACCAAGACACCTGATCGGCCCTGGACTGATTTGTACAGTATTAAACCAATCAATCTGATGATGGCAGTTGGTGTTATCCAATCAGAGTAAGAATAGTACACACCTTGACAACAACCCCATTGAACCCCAATTTTTCTTGCTTTTCTTTCTTTCATTCTCTATTTTTTATTTTTACTTTCTAACTATCTTTTCTTTCCTTCAGGATTTAAGAGATTTAGGGGATTTAAGGGATTTATGTCACACTGTTTTACTTGTCATGTTTTACACGTCTCTCTCTCTATCTCGCTATCTCTCTCCTTCTCTTTCTCTCTCCTTCTTTTCTCTTTCTCTCTCTCTCTCTCTCTCCCTCTCTCTCTGACTCCCTGCACTGATGAGGTGAAGTTGTGGTTACTAGTCGGATTTCACTTTCACTCCTTTCCCTCGGTGTGAGTCGTAGCCCGCTCAAGCTGCCCACAGACCGCATGCTGCATTATTCAACAGTACAGAAGAGCAGAACTTCAGCAGCTCATATAGACTGCCTTCACATGCTTTCCTCAACAAACAAATACGCACATATTCACAGTACACAACACACATACCTACAACACACAACAGTATAGAACAATGAACTACAACTGTAATCAATACAAAAACCCCCACAACACTTTAATGCCTGAAGCTAATGTTACCCATAAATCATTGAAACTTATAGCCACTAGATTAGCATCTCAGCATCATCTTATTTGTTGTGCTAAAATCTGAATCTAAATTTAGAGACAATTTTTAAAAAATCTAAAACTTTATTTTTTAAAAATAAATTAAAAGTTTTTTAAACCAGCTTAGTTAGAAACTGGGTTAATTCTGACATCTAAAATTATAAATCCTTAATTATTATTCTGATTATTAATAATATTTAATATAAATTTGGGGATAAAAAAATCTCTATACTAGATAAGTGAGGGTAAAAACATTAGTGCTTAAGTTTAAGAATCTAGTGATTCTTTCTCTTTCTTTGGCACACACACACAACACACACACACACACACACATTCTGCACTCTCTTTCTCACTCAGATGTAATGAATGTCTCCCATGTCAAGTCCAGCCGAGCTTTAGACATGCATGGATACTAAAAAGAGCAAATTCCCCTGTTACATACATGTGTTTGTTTGAATATATATGTGTGCGTGTGTGTGTGTGTGTGTGTGTGTACATACCTGTTTGTGCCTTATTTCCCCTGCTGGAGATTTGCTGGCTCTTTAACCATCTCCATAGTTACCATGGTCTGGATCTGGGGCCACTCGGACATGATCCAGTACTCACTATTCAGAGCCAGAGCTACACTATACACACACACATAGACACACACAGATACATAGACAGAGAGAGAGAGAGAGACGTTCTTTCCTCTTTTCGGGTTTCACCTCATTTGAGGATTTGGAAAATTTCCATGCTTAAAGCCTGTTTCACATCCAGTGGCTAGCATGTTTTTAATACCACACACACACACACACACACATTTCCACATGTTACTTGTAACTAAACTGAGAAGTGATGTATAATAATGTTTTCTGGAATATATTATGATTTAATGATCTTTTTTTACAATATTAGAGCTTCAGCTAACCACACCGCATGATGTCATACATCTGATCTGGTTATAGGACCGATTGAAAAAACGATTGAAGAATAATCTTGTCTTAAATGAAACTTGTTCTCCATGGGACCCCTGTGCTAATTCCTTTAACCTAGCTTTAACATTAGCATCGCTATGGTAACGCTGTATTTTGGTTTGCTTATTATAAGAGTGATGCTGGAATTCCTCTGATGTGGACCTGTGAGAAATTAGTAGTCAGTTTGCTGGAAAAAAAAGCAGAGACATTAACATTTTTATGCCGCTGGCGTTGTTAATGAGGCTAAAGGTGTGGAGATGTTTCCAGGCCTTTATAATAGGTTTCTTATTATTCAATGTATATTTTATTAATGGTGTATTATTATGCATTCAGTTTAGCTGTCAGAGTTCAATTAGAGAGCACAATATTTACACACAGACCTAAAGTGATAAGAAGACAGGAGACTGGGGTGAAGAAGGGACCAGAGTAGAGTAGAGTAGAGGTAGGAAGAATTTCTTGAAACTGGAAAATAGTAAACCAATGGAAAAGGGAAGTGTGATACAATAGAAAGGGAAAGCATGAGACAGTGGAATGGAAAAGAGTGAGACAATGAAATGGAGAAGAGTAGGACAATTAAGTGGAGAAAAGCAAGACAATGGAAAGGGTAAGAGTATAGCAGTAGGGTGGGGAAGAGTGAGACAACGAAAGGGAAGGAGAAAGGCAATGGAGTTGGAGAAAAATGAGGCAAGGGAAAGGAAAAGAGTGAGCTGATGGACTGGTAAATAGTGGAAAGGGGAAAGGGGAAAAAGTGAGACAAAGGAATGGAGAAGAGTAAGACAATGGAATGGAGAAGAGTGAGGCAATAGAAAGAGAAAGAGTGAGACAATGGAATTGAAAAGAGTGAGACAATGGAATGGGCTAGAGTAAGGCAAGGGATTGGAGAAGAGTGAGACAATGGAATAAAGGAGAGTGAGGCAATGGAATGGGTAAGAGTAAGACAATGAAATGGAGAAGACTGATACAATGGAATGGAGAAGTGTAAAGCAATGGAAAGGCCAATAGTAAGAAAATGGAATGGAAAAGAGTAAGACAATGGAATGGAAAAGAGTGAGACAATAAGTAGGGGAAGAGTGATAAAACTGAATGTGAGAAGAGTAAGGAAATAAAAAGGGGAAGAGGAATACAACTGAATGTGAGTGAGTGAGGCAATAAATATGGAAAGAGTGAGACAATGGACAGGGGAAGAGTAAGTCAATGTAGTGCAGAAGAAAGCAGATATTGCAGAAGACAATGTCTTTCTCTCTCTCTCTCTCTCTCTCTCTCTCTCTCTAAGGCTGAGTTACCTGTTCAAAGAGAACTTTATCACCTTCTGTTGCTTTATTGGTCTCTTCTTGGTGAAGCTTACAGTAATTATCTTGAAGGCTAAAGTGCTTCCTGTCAAACGTTCCCTCCTTTCTCTTTTTCTGTCTCTCTCTCTCTTTCTTTCTCTGTTCTTAACTGTTCCCCTAAAGAGTTCTATATAGAGGTCAGGGATACCGTGCAAAGCTTCTGTTTACTTACTTTTGGAAACACGGAGCTTTCTGAAGCCAGACTGCTGCAGATTATTTCGCCTAATAATGAAACAAACCTAATAATGAAAAAAAATCAGAAGCCAAACATAGATTTCTTTTCAGGGTTTAAGATATTGTGTGGTAGGTGAATCAGGTGAGGCAGCAAGATAAAGCAGCAAAGTGAGGCAGTAATAAGGCTATTCTCTCGCTCTCTCTCTGTCGCTCTCCCTCTTTCTATCTCTACAGTCTCTTGCGCTTTACCTCTAAGAGACACCATTTATCCAGACGTTGTCTATGTATATTCAATGATCAGTCTAAATTATGGATGGGACATTGGGAGAAACAATTCCTTCTCACTCCTATTCCCTCCCAACGGCCACAATTCCTCCACACACACACACACACACACACACACACACACACACACAAGGTACTATAGAAGCAGAGCCATTAATGGCTGCTGTAGTAAATCATTAGTAAATAGAAACTCGATACATATTAAACACTCAGTGTTAGTCCACCGGCTCAGCACTGACCTTGACGTTAAAAGCAGATTTAAAGTGCTGTTTATGAAGCTTTATTGCTTTCTTATCCAATAAAGGTCCTGTTCTCACATTGCGTCGATATTAGTGCGAAAGCCAAACAACGAATATCGATGTGTAAGGCATCAAACGGCGGGCGACGCATCGCTAATCCAAGGAGAGGCTAATGCGCTGCATATCACATTCTCTTCTTATTAACAGGTTTAATCCAGGAAATATACCACACAGTCGTCTGAAAAGTGCCGTCTCGGCCCTTATTACCAACAGAATGATCGGAAAGTTTTCAACAGAACCTGACACCGTAGGTTGGAAGTGATGCTGGTCTGGAATGCTAGTTCAGAATATCAGAGCCACATGCTTTGGTTTCTTGATGATTATATAACTGTTTTTTTTTTTTTTCTAACATGGCAACCATTGTAAACTACAGCACTTCCTACAAGACGTTGTTCTGTTGTGTGTACACTCACAACTGGCCCCCCGAGACCCGGGACCGCTGATGTTCTCTTGGATTGTTTATCTGCCACTGAGAACAAAAGATATTGCTCTTTTGTGTGGGTATGTGAGCACTCATGTGCATTCACGGATATAAATTGTGATGTGTGTGCATGTGTGTAGGTGTATTATTACATATGGGTTACAAAGTTATGTTGCATTATGTGTTAATAAATATCAGGTGTTATGCAAAGCTAATGATTTTGAGCTTCAAAATAAGGTTCAACTTTGAATATAGCTGAAGTTTTTATCAGGATTAGTCAAATGAGCAACTAAAGAACCTTTAGAATCCAACCTATCTTTAAAGAAGGTAGCATTGTTTAGCTTGAGCTCAAAGGTTTCATATTCTTTCACATGTCTGTACGGGTTTCTTCTTGGCTCTTTGGTTTCCTTCCATCTCTCAAAAAGATACTAGTAGGTGGATTAGCCAAGATAAAGTTACTCAGGATGTCTCATCCAGTCTCCCTACACCTGGTGTTCCTGGGATCTATCTTACAGTGGAATATCGACATACATTTTATTTCATTTGCAGCATTTGGCAGACATCCTTATTCAGAGCGACTTACATCTCCTTCATACATTTTGAGCAGTTGAGGGCCTTGCTCATGGGCCCAGCAGTGGCAGCTTGGTGGTGCTGGAAATTGAACCCACGTCTTCCAATTAGCAGGACAACACCGTAGCCACTGTACTACCATTTTTTACGTATTTAATTTGCTCTGGAGACATGAATTTTTGATATTATTAATTTCCAACACTATCGAAACATTTAAAAAGTCATGTAAAGGAACTAAATAGTCCCAAGTCTCCAATAGGTTAGCAACAAATAGACAAAAATGACGAAGCTTTTGAACGCATGCCGTAGGTGAGGTCGTTATTGTAAGTCTTTCGAAACAGCTTTGGCTTACTGAAAATTCGTAAACTCGTTTTAATTGTCTTTCACTGATGCAAACAAGGTTTAAACCGCTCATGGATGTACAACTACTTAGCCGGCATTTGGTTCGTACAAAAGCTACGGCATGCGTTTAAAAACGATGTCATTTTTGCACATTTGTTGTTAACAGATTTGAAACTTGGGACTGTTAAGTTCCTTTACATGACTTTTTAATATTCATATGTCAATGCAAAATGTGTTGCGAAGTTTAAATTTTCAATGCAGACATTCGTAGGGAGGGCATTCGTATACGAGCTGGCCAGAGTTCAAAACTGGAGAAATCAGGAGAAAGCCAGATCTTTACAATATAAACGATCTGAATCAAAATGACTCAATATTAACACTATGACATCCCATAAATGAAGTCAGTAATCTTGAGCAGAGTGTTTTTTTTACAATTCTTGTTCTGCTCTTTGTCTAGTTAACGCTGTGCTCACGCTGCCTTCATTTCAGCTGCAGGTTGCAGAACAGAGAGGCTGTTTTTGTTTCTCATTGTTCCTACTGCACTGTTCCTGTCTGCCAACACTTACTTTATTTGCCGCAACCTGTTTTCCTTTTGTTTATCCTTCGTCTTGTATGCTATTATTCGCCTCTCTCTTCTGGATAATAAATGGGAAACACACACACACACACACACACACACACACACACACACACACACACACTGCTGGCATAGTTGTAAGTAATTAAGCTGTGCTTTGTCTCAGGGAAAAGGATCACTACAGGACCAGATCGGCCCCTTTTTGTCTGGCTTTGTCGACTTCAACCATTTATTTAAAAAGACAAAAGCGGCTTTTAGTGGCTTGAACACACTCCCACACACACACACACTTTCCTCATAGAAAAAAAGGACAGTGGAGGGCTGACATGAGGGGGTCAGTTGGCCACAATCACAGTTCATTTACTTACAGTTTGTTGATGAGTTCCAGCTCATTCCTATGCAGCCATGAAGAACATGTCCATACACTGTTCGGGACAAGAAAATAAAGTCAAAACATTACATTTGGAAGAAAAAATACAGTTGAATTATAATTTAATAGGCAGATTTAAGGTTTAAGGTTTTTTACGGTAAAAGCATTTGGTTTACACCAGTTCTGCCCGTATGAAAGAAAATTATGCATCAAATTAGGTAAAGCTCTTTAGGGATATGGTTGTCCTCAGCAGGCAGAGATTTAACACCACACAAATTACCTCAGCCCTGATTTTAGCATAAGCTGGACAGTACCTGTCCTGGCATTCAATTCCCACCTCCTGCTTTAGGTGCTTATTGGATAGGCCCAGGGGCCGAGACAACCCTGACAAGAATAAAGTCAATAAAGAGACTAAAGAGAGCATACTTCAGCAATCACTTGCCAACTTTGTCCTGGTGGGGTGTGGGCCAATGTTTGTAAATTAAGTTGTATTATGGTAAAGATGGGAGCTTCAAAAATCCGTAATTATCACACCAATATTTACTTAAACATCTCATTCTAGGTTGAGGTCCTCTTTGCTAAACTCTGTTGGTATGTGTGGGTATCTGATGACTTGCAGAGTTTATATCCAACCCTTAATAAACACACCTGAACAAGCTAAGCAAGGTCTTGCTAGGTATTCTTGAAACATACTGGCAGGCATCCTAAGGCAAGTTGGAGCCGACACTTCAGGACCAAGTCTGGTGACCGCTGTCCGGGAGCATGACTGATCCAGTTAAGCTCCTTGTGTTCCTTTTTCTTGCTTCTTTGCTAGATTAGGTAGCTTCAGTCAATCAGAAGGCGGGACATACCACTTTACTTGGTCTCCCCACTCTACTCTACTCCTACATATGAGATGTTATCTTCCATTCCATGTTCTGATTGACTAAATACACTTGATCCAGCAGTGGTAGGACAAAGATCTTAGGTTACATCAATTGCTTTTGGGAGGCACCTGTATCTTATGTATCCTATTCTTGACCTTCCCACCTGAACAGTTAAAGACCTTGCCTTTAGGCTCAGCAGTGAAAGATTGTTGGTGCTGGAGTTTGATCCTACAATCTTCTAATCAGGACTTAAACACCCTAACCACTAATGCTGAAATTACACAAAAATATTTTTTAAATCTTTTAAGATTTAACATAAGGACAAAACATAAGGACAAAAAATCATTTATTCCGCGATGTGACAAAAACAGCACACTACACACCAACAGCTTTTCAGATTACCAACTGTGAAGATGGGAGATCTCACAAAATCTCTCGAGACTTAGGAAAAAACATAGAGGACGAAATTGTGTGTTTGGAATGATTTTGACTGACAATTCACAGAAAAAAAAAGACAAGGGTTTAAGTAAAGTCTATTTTCTTTGTGCACAGCCATGACTGTGACCTTCTGCCCTCTGTCAGCTGCCTTCCTGATATTGTTTCATTTGGTGTGTTAATCTCCAAATCAAATGTGTGTTTGTCCTCTGGGTCCCGTCCCCCCAAAAAAAATTAAAAAATTCCGATCGTAAAAGTTCAATATTTGCAAACGAGCTGCCTTCTTCTAAATTGATTCAGTCACACTTAACACACCAGTGAAAAACCTGATAAGATAATCTTTAGAACCACTAAGATAATCAGGACATTACCTAGGATTGTCCAAATGGGAGAAATCGACCCATAATCATCCCGATTGTCTTGTAGTGTGTACCCAAGTATTAGCTTCTTCTTCCCCAGAGGTTGCTCACTCCTGCCGAGTTAAGACATTAATGTCTGGATATTGACGAGGCATTACTTCATGTTAGCCTAAGGATGTTTAGTGAGGTTGAGTCAGAGTCAAGACACTCAGGTTTTTCCACCTTTATCTTAATCTCCACATCATGTCTTCTTAAAGCTCCATTACTGGGTTTCACTACAGCATAAAGATTAGCTTTTTTAGGAATAAAACCTTCTTAGAAATAAACTATATATGGTCATCAAATGTGTCTCCACATACTTATAATATATAATGTAGTTTTAGTTTAAGTTATCAATTTGTCTTCTATCTTTTTACAGTTAGGGAGCAGATTGGGAACTGTCCCAAATCACTGCGCCCTAGTTTATATATATTCCTATATTTAGTTTCAGTCTAGTGCAGTGGACCAATGTGATTGGTAAGTCACAGATGAAGAAATTTATTATTACTGGTTTTATAAAACAGGGAATTTTGTAAATGTCAATGAGATGGTACCACAGTGCTAAACTGGTAGTTAGGATCCTCTATTATATATTAGCCCCATAGCTTGTAGCATGTGTGGCTAAAATATAAGTAAAATATACATATTATAAACGCATTTATATTTATGACAATAGTTTAATTGATATGCATATTTTTGCTCAATAACATTCAAGAGCCTAGCATAAAACAGACTATAAATGCAGTGCGTGTGTGTGTGTAAGCTTTGACACAGTTGTCAAGGAACATAAAACAGGGTGGCAAAGCAGCTTGCAGCATCGCTGGAGGAGCGAAGAACAACATGTCATTTTGTCCTTTCATTTAGTCGCTCACCCTTTTATTTCTCCCTTTTTCTCCTTGGCCCTGTTTGGCTGTTAGGCAGAGATTCTCAGAAAAGCAACAGCTGCTGAAAAGGCCTGGACACTCCATGGCGTGGGAGACAGAAAACAAATAATATCCCAAAGGTAATCATTATCCTCATATGCTCTAGCATCATCATCATCATCATTACTATCATCAGTGTCATCCTTGTCACAAGCATCGTTATCAGAACGTTATCAAAACTTTTCTTTGACACTTTTAGAGCCTTGTAGGCTTTTGCTAAGGCTGCACGCTCCAGTGCCTGCGCCTGGACTTGATTTTCTTCTGCTGACAGATTAGCTTTGTTGCTTAATCAGATTCAGCCAAAAATTACTCATTTGGAAAGATTTTGGCTCAGCAGTTGCCAATGCTGACATTGACATTCTAAAATTGGGAAGTGTACATTGTTGGAGCAGACTTCTTTCCAATGTTGGAGTAAGTCTAGCCTAATGACCCACCTGGTTAGGCGTGCATGAATTGACAATGGAAAAATTGATCATAAGTGGTGCTCTATTGGTTTGCAATCATCCAAGCTTGTTGACAAGACCTGCCTCCAAGCCTTGTGCTCCGTCCAAATTTTACCCATGCAAATTTTACCCACTCTTGCTATCCTGAAGTTTTCGAGCCACTGCCCTTTGTTTGCATCTTAATATTTTAAGGTCTTCAAGCTCCTTTTTTTTATATCCTTCTATTGTCTTTGTAAAGTCTTCAAACCCCTTCCTTGTACACATCCTACTCCTGTGACCTTGAAAGTGTTTTCTACTCTCCCACTGTCTGGTTTCTATTTTTGCCACCCTGATTCTTACCAGATCCTACTCCTAAAATTCTGAGGCTTTCAAACCTCTTTCTCTGTCAAGATCCTACTTTTGCCATGCTGACTTCTTCATGCCCCTTTCCCTGTCCAGATCCCACCTTTACTATTCTGGGGCCTTTAAGCCCCTTTCTCTGTTCAGATTCTTCTCCTACTATATTAAAGCCTTCAACCTATTTCCTCTGTCCATATCGTACTCCTTCCACCGTGACAGTGTTCAAGCCCCTTAGCTTTATTTATATTTAAAGGTCCAACTTCTGGCATCCAGAGATCTTCATGCCCCTCCTTTGTCCAGATCTAACTCAAGCCATCCTGAGATCTTGATGCCCCACCTTTTTCCAGATCGATGAGGTATTCAAGGTCACTTTTCTGTCCAGATTCTAATTCTGCCATTTTAAGGGATTCAAGTTTTTTAGCCAAGTATTTTCAAGTCCTTGTTTCTTCTCAGATCAAACGAAACTCATTTAATGACACGTGTTGTTGGAAATTCTTCATGGCCACTGCATGTTCATGCAGGAAAATTATCACAGTGTGTTATAGGAGATTCTGGAAAGTGATGATGTTTTGCACCAAAGAAATGTATGGCACATTAAGAATGCAAATGCATGTAAAGTTTTTGTTAGTGTGCCTTTAAAAGATTCTGACAAAAATGAAATGTCCACTTTTCCCTTTAGCCCAGGTGCTTTTCATTTGTTGCTTGTTCTCATTCGAGCTACGAGACTCTCTTACCAGAAATATCGTATTTTTGACACTAAAGTACATGTGACTTTTGAAATTCTTAAGAATAACTTATTCAGCTAAAACCCCGTCTTATTCAGTGCACCCTGGATTCAAATTTCATATTTATACATTAGCGTTGATAAAAACAAGCTGCAGCTCCTTGAGTCTGCTAATGACAGACTGAAAAGCCATCTGAGAGGTAAATACTCTACGCCTCATAAAAGCTCTGCTGAGAATAGACATAAAGAAAATATCAATTTTTCCAAGCTGCATAATTCCAGAGGATAAATTAGAGTCACACTGGGCAGATCTCCAGGCGTACGGATCGAAGCCAAAAATAACACGCTGGGACACACACACACACACACCTTACTTGCTCATATGCAAAACACACTCACACATTGCATTTAGCCAAGTACAACACACACTGGGGCCAACTTTACTTTATCCACACATGCAGGGTGCATACACACAGCACAAACCCTGCATTAAACCTGACCCTTATACACACATCACACACTGACTCATCAATAAAGAGTAACCACAGAAGTATGCATGTGATTACCAACACACAATCACAGTCTGACTTGTAAATAAAGGTTTAAAACACTGTGTGTATGTAAATTACGCAGACGACACTCACCACAGTAAGCAGCCTAAATTCCACAACAAAAGTAAACACAACACACACACACACATACATATCTACACCAACACTTTGTAGATGTGAAAGACAACAATAGCACTTACTTTAACAGCATCAGCCCGAGTCCTCACAGCTGGGTGCTCGGATATCATATTTTTCTCAAACACACCCACATACACACGCATCATCTCTGAGTATTTTTGTTCAAATGGTTTCATTTAAGTACTTCGCATTTATCTTAGTTAAAAATGAAAAAAAAAAAGCGCTCAATATAATGTAAACAGGCACATATTTATGTTTACACTTAGCACTAGAGCATCTACGCCTACGTTTCTTTTATCTACCCACTGAATGGGTTTTATTCTTCGAGGGCTTCCGGCCTTTAATAAAGCTCTTGTTTAGAGTCGAATTAAGATCTGAGAACGAGCGGCTAATAAGTTCCACACAGATTTAGCATTCGGTGTAATTGCTCTTCTGTATCGCTTTGTTGGGCTAGTGCGATAATAGTGATTAAACTGTAATAAAATAAAAGGAACTTCTGGTATACTGAAAAAATAAATAAACTATACGACTTCGGCGGATAACATCTCGACTCGATTTTCTTGTACGTTTGCTGATGAGTTTTCAGGAATGTTTGGCTAAATACCTTAATATATGGAAAAAGTTGATTCAGGCTCGGGTTAAGTCATAAAGTATCTACACAAACAAGATAATCTAGGCTAGCATAAGACATTTCAGTTCCTGCTAGCACTGTTATGTATTTTAGTAATATTGTTTAATAAATATTTATAATTATAATATATTTATACTATTTTTATAAGGTATCAATCTTCTATTTGTGTACAAAAAATATTACATGAATGCTTGAGTAGTACTACATTTGAGTTAGTACATACTTTTTCACAGTAAAAAAAATTGATATTAGGTTGTACAAATGAAATTCGAACGTACTACATCTGCCATGTTGATATTGTCATGTGACATACAGATGGATGATGACAAACAAATGAAACAATATTTTCAGCTGATCTACTTGAAGCTACTTTGGAATATAACAAGTCACAAGTATAACAAGTCGGGGAAGTGGTAGCGTTAAGGCGTTAGATTGCTAATTAGATAATCGGGGTTTCGATTCTCAGTGCAACAAATTTGGCCCTTAACCCCCAAATTCTCAGCTGTTTAAAAAAAAAATTAAGTAACTCTAGGGTATCTACCAAATGGCGTAAATGTCATTGTAAGCTGTTTTAAGAGGTCAATGGCTCTTTGGATGTGTCCATCATATGCGTCATCCAGGAAGTTGTCAGGAAGGAGATCAAAAAAAGTTAGACCACAGCTTCATTTGCTTCAAGTAAATGAGAAATGAATGCAATCAGCACACACCACATGCACACACACAACATACAATATGCCTGAATCCTCAACCCAAACATCTGATTTAAATGATTTAAGGGTTTTAAGAACTATGCAGACAATTAGTGATGGTTTATGTTTAGTAATGACATTGAATTTGGCTGTTTATTAATTTTGTATTCCATACAGATACAAACACAACCACAAAATGCAACCACACACAAGCACACACATACTGTCATAGGCTTGGTTGCTCTAGCATGACGTACCTAAATGAGCTAAGCATATTTGAGATTCAAAGCGGAGTTCAACGTCCCTCTCACGTATACACAAGGAGAAAAAACAGAGCAAGTACGGTAGTGTGAAAATGTGTGTGTGTGTGTATGATTGTTTTGTGTCCTGTTCCTCTGTCTGATGATGTTCATGGGGTAATTGAACATTGTGACTCAGATTGTTAAAACTGATCAGGCTTGAAATGAACAAACAGGACAGCTTTGTGTATCAGTGCATGATGCAAGACACCGCAGGACCAATTACAGTGTTCACAGCTCAGGGTTTTGAACTCAATGAATCCATTTAGTTGTGGATTTAAGTCAGAGGAACTGGTTTAAAGCTGGTCATGCAGAGAGTGTATCTCTGGATGGTGGTAGTCTGCAGCACTGGATCTCCATAGATGCTGTCCTTTAACCTCTGGACCTGTACCATGCTTTATGTGTGGAATCTCTTTGTGGTGCAGCTATCTATAGGTATTCCAATTTTGGATCTTCCACTTGGTTTATTGCCTTTATGACTTTTGGATCTGAACTTAGTTAATTCTTGGAATTGGCTAAATTGTTGGGCTTGTGATGGGAAGATTGTGCATTCAAATCCAGGCACCACCCTGCCTCCACTGCTGGGCCCCTGAACATGGCTGATTATTTGTATAAAAATAGGTCGTAAATGTAAGTCCTTCTGGATAAGGGCGCCTGCCATGTGCCACAAATGTAAACGTTTTTTTTTTTTGTGACCTTAAATTGTATCGTTGGACGCTTGATTTAACTTCTGTATCTGCAACTTGCTCAACTGTGCCCGAAGTCTTTTCAGTCTCCTCTTTCACATTCTATAACCAGCCACTACACCTCCTCGCAATGTTACTAAATCTCAGAATCTCGAACTCGGCTTTCTGCCACCAGACATCAGATCTCCGGATCATTAAAATTACAGACTCCAATCAATAGATATCCAGATTAGCCCCAGCCATTGAATCTTCTTTGCAGTCTTGGCTGAACATTTTGAACCTGAATGAAAATGAAAATTAGGATAGACTTCAACCATCAGACTCCAGGAATAAAATCTTCTCAGCAATCAGGACTCAGGATCACCAGCTTACCCAACAACAGGATACAAAACCTGGCTTCCAGTTATATTTGATAAATTTCTGAACCTCCAGTGCAACTTCTCTCTCTACATTTTTGGTCTGTTAGGTCAATTTATATACAGGTTGGCTTATAGCCTAAATTTTCCTTCAAATAAATCTCTGGGATTGTTTGTGGTCACCTTAATCTCCAGACTCCCAATCAACTTATATTACAGTATGGGAAGTGGTAGCTCAGTGCTTGAGGTATTTCAACTTGCCACTGCTGGGCCCCCCGAGCAGTGCCTTTAACCCTCAACTGCTTAGGTGGGCATGGTATCCATCTTTTTTGACACTACACTCTTTTAACTTTCCTGTTCTTTGCCTCTACATTTTTCCCCAATCAGCATACAAGAACGGGAACTCAGCTATGATGTAATGGTAGTTAGGCAGAAATTTTCCCCCCATCCTTCTTACAGTGGTTTTGGTTCCCTTGAAACAAACGGGCATTCATCATTTATACCATGGAATATATTTTCAAGACCAGATTATTATCAGCTCTGGCTTGTGGTAACAGGAAACATTTCCAGCATTCATGTGGTCTTTATTTTTTTCCTCTGGCTTGTTCTTTTCATTTTCGCCTCTATTTTGTTTGTTTTCTTTTTTTTTTTTTTTTTTTTTTTGCAGCAAACAATAAAATTCAGCATCTTTTCTTTTTTTTTTTTGCTGTGTTGGGAAGCTGCCCACAAAGAAGCAGGCCTGGGTTTAATCAGCCCACACACTTCCTGGATTAAGATATACATAATTATGCGAGTCATACATATGCATGAGCAGTTTTGGATGTTCGCTGGCTGGAACATCAGTCGGCTTTATTAGCTATAGAAAGAGGAAAGGACAAAAGAGAGAAAGAGGATGAATAAAATGAGGAAAAAGTAAAAGGATAGAAAGAAAAGAAGGAAGAAACAACATGGCTCTGGTTTAAAGCTTTGTATTTTTTCCCCAATGCTCTTACAAACAAGTAATTACAGGGAGGAACTGTAAGTCTGAGTGAAACAATACACACATTTGTCACAAGTTTAGGTTCTTCCGTGCCGCAGACAGGGATGAGCTGTGGCAATTTGCGGGTGAAAAAATAAATGATGGTGACAAGAATCTTGAAATGACACCATCACAAAAGTTCAGAAGGAAAAACGAACAAATGTATAAAGTGTTTTTCCCTCCAGCATTTGTGGTGATGAAAGAGTTAGAAAAACAAAAAAACAGATTTCATATCTCCTCATATCTAAATATGAGAAAATCATTTTTGCTGCATAGTTGCATGGATCATCTCAAGAAAAAGAAGTTTATTTTTTAAAAGTTTACTGTTCGGGTACTTGTTTTAAACTGTAATTATGCTTATAGTTTCCTTTTTATGAACTAATTAAAATATATTAAATAAGATGAAATTGATACATAGAGAATGAACAGAAAAGTCTAGCTGTTCTATATTTACTGCTTAAGTATTAGACTAACAAATCTCAGGCTTTGTCCAAAATCGCATAATACATACTTATGTACTACACTTGAGCAAGTACGCACTTCCTGACTATTAAGAAAGTATGTTTTATATACCATGGTGAAGTGGTAGGGCAGTGGTTAAGGTGTTAGACTGCTTGTTGGTAGATCAGGGTTCGAGCCCCAGTGCCATCATGTTACCACTGCTGGGCCTCTGAGTAAGGCCCTTAACCCTTATTTGCTTAGTTGTATAAAAGAGATAAACGTAATTCGCTCTGGATAAGGACACAAAATGCTGTAAATGTAAAGTATGGTTGCTGGTAGTATGAATAAAATTCGATTGTACTACGACCACCATGTTGATATTGACACGTTAGGATGTCACAACAGCATTAATTTGGATAATGATATACATTTTAAACACAAGGGTAATTTTTTGGGGCGGTTAAATTAGTTTTCTGTTTTAAATACTTTAAATACATTGTATGCATACTTTAAAATCCAGACGGGAGTAATCTAACCACATCTGGGATCTTTTCATGTACTGTAAGTCGCGTACTTACTGTAAGGATTCGGACATATTACTCAGTTTCGCACTTTATATAATACTTAGTTTCGCACACTATATAGTATGTATGTGATTTCAGACGAAGCGTCAGTTTAAGCGTCTATTTGTCATATTCAGACTCTTTGGACGGAGATTAATACAAAATAAAAAATTATTACAAAATAAAACAAGCTGAATTCCTAACATTTACTACTTTTACACCGTAAGAACACTTAAAGTTACTTTAACCAACTAAACAGTAGACTAGTAAAACAGAACTAGTGTACTTACAGTATTTGTATCACTTCTAAGTTGACTTTTATGATAAAAATAGTTCTAGAAGAATCAAATTCATCTCTTTAAGATGACTTACAGACAGTTACAGCATTTGGCAGATGTCCTTATCCAGAGCGACTTACATTTATCTTATTTATACAACTGAGCCATTAAGGGATAAGGGTCTTGCTCAGGGGCCCAGCAGTGGTGGCTTGATGGAGCTGGAAATTCGAACCCACAATCCCCGGGTTAGTAGTTCATCGCCTTAACCATAAGCCACCACTTCCACCACCCAGACTAATTTTCAGTCGAGTCGCAGTACAAAGGAAGTCGACTCCAAAGTTTAATATTATAAACTGACCGATTTGTGTTGAAATAATTCACTAACAAATCCACCACTAGAACATTGATCTTAGTCACTCATTAAAGAAGGCGGGATTTAAACTCCAACAGATCTTCAGTTTACATAGAAATATAATAAACTTTAGGTGAACATTTTTGCTAGGGGAACTAGCAAACTAGCAAGAAAGCTTGCCAGTCAAGCTGAGTTCATGATGAAACTCAAATTGTTGTCAATAATCACAATTAGCAAAAGGAAGTAGTAGAAGTTTTTTTTCACTGCAGGAACTCTTTTTATAAGAACTTTCTTTGAAAAAGATCCCAGAAAATAGAGGTTCAGATTCAACAGGACAGGAGTTCTGTCCTGTTGAATCTGCACCTCTATTTTCTGGGATCTTTTTCAAAGAAAGTTCTTATAAAAAAGTTCCTAGTTGACGTTTTAGTGGGGCTTTTTTTTTTTATAATATCCACCCGTCTTGCAGAGCTACAGAACAAAAACTGCACAGATCCTTATCTGATATGACTTTTTTCAAATCTATTATTTATGCTAGTTCATTTGACCCTTTTTAGACAACTCATTTAACACACCTTTTGCACATTATCTTTTAAATAATAAATAAAATACGTTAAAGGGGTTAAAACTGCAGTTCATTCAAAATGAATGTGTGTTTTTAGCTCTTTGGCTATGACGCTAGCCTGTTTTTATGCTTCATCCACATCACTCAGATTGACCCAGTTCACATAATGAGGTAGATGTACAAACCTCTGCATATAAGCGACTTCTCTCTCTCTCTCTCTCTCTCTCTCTCTCTATCTCTCTTTTTTCTTTTTCTGGCTACAATGTCCCATTTCTGAGTCAGAGCTTCTCTTAAAGTCAGCATACAGAATCCACTGGCCAAGACAGGAAATGACAAGTCATTAAGAAAGTGTCTGGAGTTGAAATGAGAGAGAGAGAGCAAGAGAGAGAGATGGAGAGAGAGGGGGAGGGAGAAAGAGAGAGAAAGAGAGAGGGCAGTGCTGGTTGGAATGGGTCGGCTGGGGATCTAATAAAAGCATGGCAGCCATAGCTAATGTGATTTTTCTGGTATGAGTCAGTGGCATATAAATATCCAAAAAGCACTTCTCTCTTTCTCTCTCTTGCTCGCTTTCTCTCTTTTTCTATCTCTCTTTCTATCTCTTTTTCTCTCTCAAATCTTACCTTTCTCTCCCTCTCTCTTTCTGACTCTCTCTCTCTCACTCTCTCTCTCTCTCTCTCTCTCTCTCTGCTTGCTCTCTCTCTCTCTCTCTCTCTCTCTCTCTTGCTTGCTCTCTTTCTCAAATCTTACCTTTCTCTCCCTCTCTCTTTCTGACTCTCTCTCTCTCACTCTCTCTCTTTTTCACCCGATCAGACACTTGGCAGGCTGCACATTCACAAATCACTAAAAGGGTCTTGCTTTGGGATTTTATGGCTATTTATTAGGCTGAAGGGCGCTCTTGTTTCCCCAGATGGAGAAGGGACCATGATGGAGTGTGTGTGTTTGTAGATTGTGTGATGTACACACACCAGATTCCACACCAACTTCATTGAACCCAAATGAATAGAGAGAGTGCTTTCCTTCGAGCGTGGCCTCTCGCAGGGACTCCCCTGAGCTTGCACCGAGCTCTTCGGTTTCTGCGCATTCTTTCTATCATGAAACACACACTCATTTACACACACAAACCACACACACACACACATACATACGCCGAGGGCACAGGTTGTGTCGAATTGGTGATGAGCATGTTGCCATTGGCTGTCACTATTAAACTTGAATGATCACTCTGCCTTTCATAAATGTACATTAAGACAGACACACACACTCACACACACAAACAAACATGACCATACATCTAAGCCAAATCAGTACAAGCCTAAAAGAGCCAAAGTCGTGTGTGTGTCTAAGTCTGATTTATTGCCCTGCCCACATTTTAGTGTTTATATGTGTGGGTCATATTTTTAATAGATCTATCTATCTGTCTGTCTATCCTCCTATCTGTCTATCTAACTGTCTATCTATTTAATTAAATACTGATCTGTCTGTGTATCTATCTATCTGTCTGTCTGTCTGTCTTACCCATCCATCCTTTTGACTTCTGTCCTTTTTTTCTTCTCTCCCCATTTTCATTTGCTTCCTTATCTATCTATCTATCTATCTATCTATCTATCTATCTATCTATCTATCTATCTATCTGTCTGTCTGTCTATCTAACTGTCTGTCTGTCTGACTGTTTATTATCCATCTCTTCTCTTTACTGTTCTATCTTTCTTAAATTCTCTCCCCATTTTCACTTCCTTCCCATTTGTTCTGTTTGTCTGTTTCTGTTTATAAATCAAATATATTTTTTCTTCTATTCTTTTCTTTCTTCTTTTCTGTGTCTTCTGCCATGTCTTTCGCTTTACTCGCTCTTGTTGTCTGACCCTGTCTCTCTTTATTTCTCTTTATGATTTTATGTAGGATATTATTCTTTAATATGTTCTTCTCGTATTTTTTTTTTCATCTCCGATCTAGCCTTACATTCTCTCTTTCTCATTTATTTAATTTATATATAAGTCCTTCTAATTCCTTTTCTTATTTAGTGTCAGACTTTCTCCCTTTTTCAAGGTTTTTTTTTTTCGTTTTAGCCCCCCCCCCCCAATCACTCTCCACCAAGTGACCAATAACCCCACCACCACCACTGTGTGTGTGTGTGTGCGCATCTGGACTGTATCCAGCTTAGTCTCACTCAAACAGCTGCTTTCAATTTATGCTCATTACGCTGATCCTGCAGCTCTGCTCTCCACTTTTCCTTCTCTCCATTTTCTTTCTTCGTTTTCCTTCTTTTCTCTTCACTCAAGAATTGTGCGCTCTTACATTTGTACTGTAATTAGCATCTCTGTTGCAATCTCTGTCTCCTCTGATAGTGTTAGTTTCTTTCTTTCTCTCTCTCTCTCTCTCTCTCTCTCTCTCTCTCTCTTTCTTTCTCTTCCTCATATAATTTGCTTTGTTTCCCCCCTAAAATATATTTATTATACACCTCAATTTCTTCTCTATTCCCCTCCTCCACCTCCTGTCAGTTTTTTGGGCTTTACACTTCATTGCTCTTCTCTCACTACCAAATTTTAAACAGCAGTCTCTTTTACGATTATTTCTTGTCACGCTGAAAAATATGATCACAATAAACACACTGATTAAAACTGTTCTATAAAGTCTGAAGCACACCATTACCTACAACATCTTTGTATATCGTATCATTCCATTATTCATTTAGCTAGGAGAGCTATCAGACTCAAACCCTGTTCCAGCAGGACATTACCCCTGTGCAAAAAAACCCTGAACTCCATGAAGACATGCTGTGCTCTGGGTGTTTTGGAGTAGAAGAACTTTCATGTCCTGTACAGAGTCCTGATTCTGACTCAACCCCTTTAAACACGTTTAGGATAAACTGGAACACCTGGAACAAACTGGAACCCCAAACCTGACTTCCTTTCCCCTTACCTCGAATGAACACATCCCCTTACCTCAACAGGACCCTCCAGTTTACTTACTGTGCTCACAATGTCATTTACCTTACCTTGAACGTCCTCCTCAGATCTAACCTTTTCAACTTAGTGTCCGATCTCACTAATACTATTTTAACTGAATGATCAAATTCCCACAGACACAGTCTAGTAGAAAACCTGCACAGAAGTTCAGTAGTGATTACAGGAGAAAGAGTGAGTCTAGAATATAGAATATCTATGATGTCCAAAAAACCACACATGGATGTGATGGGAAGGTGTTCCGGTACTTTTGTCTACATAGCTTTTTCATTGGCTATTTGTTCACAACGCAGCATCTCATCACTTGAACCAAGTTTTTTTTAGAAAATTTCTGCCGGGGTGAAAATTTTCCGAAACGACAGGTTCAGTGTTGTTATGTAGCCGGTGAAACCGAAGATTTTTGCTTGTCCACGCCGTCACTTTATTCACATCATGGTGGATGCCAAAAATACTGCTTATATGGCTTATAACATAATCGAATAACTATTTATTGATGTGACCAGCACGATGGCTTAGTGGTTAGCACTGTTGCATCACAGCAAGAAGCCCTGGGTTCGATTCCCAGGAAGGGGCCTTTCTGTGTGGAGTTTGCATGGTCTACCCGTGCTTGCATGGGTTTCCTCCCACAATTAGGTTGACTCTAAATTGAGTGTGTGTGTGGCCTTGTAATAGATTGGTGATCTGTCGAAGGTGTTTCCCTCCTGCTTTTCGCCCTTTCAGACACGGCTGGGATAGGCTCCAACAGATCCATGTAACCCTGAATTAGAGAAGACGCCGGGGTATAAAAGATGAATGAATGATTAAATAAACTATTCACGTGACATATTTATGTAGCATTACTTCCTGGTCAATGAAATCAGTAGTCTGTGCCGCTATTTAATTTTACACATGCTTCTGTGAATGAATAGATGAATTTTACACATGCTTCTGGCTAAAGGTTATAAAAGGGCTTCTCTAAAGTGTCTTAAATCAGCGTCCTGAAGGGGAACTCTGTTTAGAACCCATATACATGTGGACATGGCCTAACTTTCTACCTGTCTGTCCACCTGTACGTCTATCTATCTACCTACCTGTCTATCTGCCTCTAACTAATCAGGTATTAAAAGTTATTGAAGGGGAAATATATGTATATCATCCATTTGAACAGTTGAGGATTAAGGGCAGTTGGGGCTGTGGTTAAGGGGTCGGACTGCTATCTGGAAGATTGGTGTTCAATTCCCAGTGCGACCCCCAATTGCTCAATTGTATTAAAGAGATACATATAAGTCTCTCTGGATATGGGTGTCTGCCAATCGCTGTAAATGAAATGAACTGTAAATGAAGGTCCGTGCATATGGGCCCAGTATTAGAAACAAGGTGGTGCTGGGGGTGAAAGATATCAGCAGTCCAACACCTTAACTGCTGCACTACCACTGCCCCAAATCTCCATGAACTCCAAAAACTTTGTCATCAGCGGTGATAGTGGCCATCGAGCAGGACATCAAGCATTCCAAGACTGCCAGTCTCACCCCATCACCCAGCTCAATTACGATGAAGCGATTTTTAATCAAAAATATTGAAAAAAAAGTATACATACAGGATAATTTTGTCCTGAGTGTAAAAGCGTCCTCTCATGTCACTCATTTAAAAGAAGCAATTTTCTACTTTGCTCTAGTGCACTTATGCCCATTACCCTAATTTAGAGGAAACATGATCCATATTTGAGCAGCGTTCGTTTTTCCCATTTGTAAAATCCAGTCATGTCTGTAGTGAAAAACAGATAAAAACTGAGAAAATATAACGAATCTGTCATTTGGTACCTGGGGCTTTAGTGGGTACTTACCCCACTGATACACCCCTATCACATCGGGATTATAGAAAACACAATATAACACGACATGGCATTACAGACACAGAGGCATTTTGTGTATTGAGGGTGAAAACCATTTTTATTAAAGCAAGAAACCCTGTTAACACAACTCCAAACCTCTACACTACAACTGCAACTGTACTACGTACATCATCTGGAGTATTTCAGAATCAGTATTTATCTAATAACATGACAAAAAATTTAAGGATATAAGTAAAATATATAATACATTTAAAGGTTGTAAGCCATCGTTACCGTCCTTCGGAACTGGTCTTAGTTGAACTCTCCTCACAATGTCTTTTTTCTGGAAAAATCCTCCTTGAAAAAGGATTTTCAAGTATTTCTGAAACCAAGTGAATTTATATACTATTTATTTTTAATATAAAAAATGTGCAATAACCTTTTACTCTCTTTTTTATTCTTACTTTTTTATTTCTATCTTACCTAAAAATGTGCAACTTGAAGCTTCTGTCGTCAAAACAAGTTCCTTGGATGTGCAAACCTACTTGGTAATAAAGCTCTTTCTGATTCTGATTCTTTCAAGTTTTGAATTCGGCTGAAACAGTTTTACTCTGATTAACCAATCAGAGGACAGAAAAATGCTGAAATCATCGTACGCCACCTAGCGAGCCTCGGGTAGGTGGACTTGAAATCTGATTGTTAACGAAACAGCTTAAAATAATATTAATCAATTAGTGATCTGCCACTGCTAATGTAGTTTAAATTACATGGGCAGTACTACGCTACAAAATATAGAGTAAAGACTGTTGGAAATAAATTAATACAATTTCATAATAAGGTCATCAGTAGGACAGAAGGACGGCATGGTTGACAGAAAGAAAATACGAAAACGGTTAAAAGATCAAAAGTTTACAGCTGCTGTAAATTAAAGGCTTTCTTGCTTATATTGACTAAAAAATCTTATCATCCTGTACTAACAAAAATTTTTTTTATAAATATACATGCAATCTCACATAAAAACTTTGCCATAAAACCATTTTAATTAAAAAAAAAAAAATTTCTAAGCTACTAATGTTCGATGGATTTGATATTACAAAACCGATATCTGATAATGAACAAAAAGGCTCAAATATATATAAAAAAAAATATCGGTAAAATTGATAATCGGTTGACGTCTATATGGAAACAATGAAGCCAACAACCATGCTAATTTTAGTAGCATAAATGATTACTTATTTCATGTCCTAGGTGTAAGCAGCCATATTGATGATGTCACAATGTGAACTCAAGGTCTAGAAGACCTTCTGATTAGGAATATAAGTAGAAAGTTAAGCTGCCACATTCTGTATTTTATGTCGGAAAATCTAAATTACAAACAACATTACGTCACTGAAACCTTCGCTTTTCGTACCTCTAAAATATTAATACCTTCAAATGAAAAGGTTTCTCCTGACAGAAGAGTAATTTAGTAAAAGGTTTATGGATGACCTGGAAAACACACCAAAACACAGCAGCCTGGAAAGTAAATTTAAGAAAAGGCATCGAGTCAATAATTCAGTGTTCTGAATGTCAGCCATAATTTTTCCGACGGAAACAGCGACTGAAAAATATACAGGGAGGAATTTGCTCTGCCCTGAATTGCTGACGATAACTCAAAGAGAGAGGGAGGATGATGATGATGATGATGATGATGACCACCAGGTCATGTTTATCTCACTGGTGCTGAAATTCGAAGGAAAGGAAAGGATTCGGTGTAAGGGTGCATCGTTTATACTATTCTAGCTAAAGATAACAAAAATAAACTGATTTGCGTTTGGGGAATTAAAAAAAAAAAACTGAGTTGAAACATTTGTATGAAACCATCTGGAATGTAGTAGTATTTTCTCAGTGGGATTCAGAGATTCTGTCGATTCTCTTTCCATTCCAGCTCAGCAGACTCTGTAGGTGTAACTCACAGATGCCAGAAGCTGCTGGATATAAAATGCAGTTTCGTTATTTAGGCTGATTTAGAAAGTACAATTAAACTATCAGCATGTTGGAGAAAAAAGAGAGTAAACTGTTTAATCACTTATTCGAGGTTGAAATAAATTAATAAATAGTTTAAAAGGGCAAAATTATTTACAAATCTACAGGATGATTTGAAGTCGATCTGCTCTATACTCACTACTTATACTTAGGTATACTTGGCTTGAACTGACAAAAAAAAATAAATCCAGGTTCACATTTTGAATGTGCGATTTTAATTATTATTTTTGCGATGGGCTAATTGTCTGTAGGAACCTGATCCCCATGTCACACTGTAAGATCTCACTTGTCATAATGCACACAAGAAAAATCCTCCAGAGTTTCATGTCATCAACCTTTGACATGCTCAGTTAGCTGCTTTCTTCGGCTAAACTTAGCTAGCAGCAAACACAAATCTGTACCATTAATGTTGCCCATGACATAATTCAATAAGTGTCTTGCTGTTCTGTCCACAAGACTCATTTTGCTTGAATTCCATCAGAGAAAAAAAACTAAACGCGTCGGTCGTTAATCGTCTGTCGGTGAACAGATTAGGAACCATTTAGGATTTTAAAACTAGTCTCATACAACCAAATCGTGTTCATATTCTCAGTATAAGCCTATTTTCCATACCTGTACTTGAACTATTTTTAATGGAGATTTATATAAAATAAGTCAACTTTTATTAACTAAATAGTAGACTGGTAGAACAGAACTAGTGCACTAACAGTATTTGCATTACTTCAAAGTGGACTTTCATGATCAAAAATGTTCTAGAAGAATCGAACTGAGAACAGAATAATTCTCAGTCCAGTCGCAGTTCAAATGGAGTCGACTTCAAAGTTTATTATAATAAACTGAACATTTACTGATTTTCTGAAGAACTGTTAAAATAGTTCACTTCCAAATTCACCACTAGAACATTGATCCCGTTCACTCATTAAAGGAGACTCCAACTGAACCTCAGTTTACATTATAAAATCAAATTTAAGTAGTTTACAATTTACAAATAACAATTTTCAGGATGGGCAGCACGATTAGTGGTTAGCACTGTTGCCTCACACTGTTGTCTGGGATTGATTCCTGGGCAGGGGTCTTTCTCTGGCGTTTGCATGTTCTCCCAGTGCTTGCGTAGGTTTACTCCTGGTACTCCGGTTTCCGAAAACATTTATGTTAGGTTGATTGGTAATTCTAAATTGCTTATAGGAGTGAGTGTGAGTGTGTGTGTGTGGCTCTGTGATGGACTGGCGACCTGTCCAGAGTGTCCCCCTCCTGACTTTCACCCTTTCAGAGACGGCTGTGACTCAAATTCGGTAATAAGTGGGTATAGAAGATGAATGAATACATTTTCAGAAGGGTAAACCTGTTATTCAAAACCTAAAACTTTATTTAAATGCTAATACAGTAATGCTGTATTACGTATACATGCTAACAAACTAGCCCAGTAACAAAAAAAACCGTTAGTTTAAAAAATTAGCCTTACAGTAAACTGTAGCATTACAGTAAACAGGCTAACAAGAAAACTAGCAATCAAGCAAAAATAAGAACTGATTGAAAACTAGCAATCGAGAGAAAGGTAATAAAGCTATCGTTAGTTTTTACGCAAACATATTTTATGTATGAAATGCTGAATTTCTGCTTTAAGTTAGTCAAATTTGAAAATTCTCTGTGCTTTTTATTGCATTTTAGTTGACTATCATGCAGCTCATGCAATCTTCAGCAATCCCACTGAAACTCCGAGGGCCGTTCCTTCCTAAGCGGAGCGATTGCGATTCATCTAACTGTGCTTTATCTTTCCAAAAATGGAATCCATCTTTCAAGTTGAAAATGCAAACTATTAATTATTCACTCCGTCTAAAACTTAAACAGGAACGATTAGCATTTTATTCAGCTAAATCAAAGAGAAACATGATTCATACGAACGTTCGCTTCACACTGTGAGGAGAATTTTTCAGAAACTGGTTAAAAAAATGTGTTTACAGGCATGTGTGTGTTTGTTTGTGTAAATGTGAAGAAGTGAAGAAAGAGAAGGAGAAAGAGGGGCGAAAAAGAAAAAAAAATGATCGAGAGACAGAGAAAGGAGGAAAAAAAAAGAGTAAAGAAAAGTAGGAAAAGAAAAAGAGAGCGGAAAAGAGAATGGGAAAGAGGAAGAGGGATTAAGAAAAAGAAAGAGAGGGTGAATGAAAGAGAGAGACTTTCTCTTAAAAAATACACCTCATTATTTCCCTTCATGTGATGTAGCAGAAAGGTTGAACTGGAAAAAAAAAAAAACCTTTACGATGTAGATACACAAACACACAAGAAGGAAAAGCTGTTGAATTCATCCAAATGGATTTTCATGTTGACTTTCATTTCAAAAAAAAAAAAAAAAAAAAGGGGGAAAGAAAAGTTTGCTCAGCACTAGCAGTGAACTTGGGCTGACTGCATAAACAAGAAAAGAATGTTCTCTTTTCATTTTAGTTAAACACACACACACACACACACACACACTTGCATTAGAACAATGGATCTGTGTGTATCTGAATATGAAGCTCACAAAACATGTGACTTTTTTTAATAAAATATTTGACGACTAGTGCCATTTTCTATGCTAGATACGTTATCTATCTCTCTCTTTCTCTCTCTTTCTCTCTCTTTCTTTCTTTATCTTTAAAACCATGTGAGTACAACTCATTTATCCCACGAATCCACTAGACTCCTTTAAACTGAAACATCATATGATTTGATTTATACAGGGTTTTTTTTGCCACTACATCCCATCCTGGTGCTAATCAGCATTCACGAGTCTTTTCTTAGGAAAAAGCTAATAATGCAAGCTTAAAACGTTGCTAGATGATGATGTAACGGGATGATGATGCTACAGTGGAATAGAATTTTCTTTTTTTTTCTTTTTTTTTTTTTATGTCTTAGTTCTTACAGAAATCTGGTCGAAGCTCCATATAACAAGGTGTTGATATGTTTAGTGAAACACTACAAGTGGTGATCAGTGATCAGTTAGTGGGAAATAATAGGGATGAGTGACATTTTTTTCTAGTTATAAGTCTTGGTTGTTTGCCTTGTAATACGGGGTTTAGTTATTAGATGTTAGAATCATTTACAAAAGTTAAGAACAAATGTGATTGCTAATTGGTTGTTAGAAACAATAGTGGTTAGTGATTGGTCATTGAAAATAATAAAGAATAATTGTTTGTAGGAACAAAGATGTTCAGTGATTGATCATCAAATATATATATATATATATATATATATATATATATATATATATATATATATATATATATATAATATTATATATATATATAATTAGCACAATTTTAGTCAATGATGTAATCAGGCTTTTGGAAATATTTGGCGATCAGTGATTGTTGTAAAAATGATCAGTGGTAAGTTGCTGACCATCCTAATCAATGATTAGTCATTAATTACAGTGGTGATTAGTGGTTGGTCATTAGAGTTATTAGTAAAAAAAATGATCACTTGTAGATGGTCATTAAAAAAAAACACGATTAGTGATTGGTCGAAGGGCTTAACTGTGATTACTAAGTGGTTTAAGAACAGTGGTGATCGGTGAATCCCTTTTGTAAAAGAGATCAGTGATTGATCATTAGGAACATTGTTGATTGGCTTTGTAAAATGATCAGTGACGCAATGCTTAGAACCATATTAATTTAGTCACTGGAAGGCATGGTGATCAGTGATTGGCTTTTGAGAACAAAGTGATTAGTAATTGGCCATTTGGAACAACAGTAATTAGCGATTGCATGTTGAGAACAACAGTAAATAGTTATTGGTCATTAAGAACAATGCTGATTAGCGATTGGCTGTTGGGAACAACAGTGATTATTGATTGGTCGTTGGAAACAGTGGTTATTATTGATTAGCCGTTGGGAACAATAGTGATTAGTAATTGGCAATTGGAAACAATGTGATAGGAACGGGTCATTAAAAAAACAATACAATCAGTAATTGGCCATTGCGAACAGTGTGATTAGTAGTTGATCGTTGAGATCAATGCAATAAGTGATTATCCATTTGGAACAATGTGATTAGTGATTGGCCATTAGGAACAATATGATTAGGAACTGGTCATTAAAAACAATACAATCAGTAATTGGCCATTGCGAACAGTGTGATTAGTAGTTGATCGTTGAGATCAATGTAATAAGTGATTATCCATTTGGAATAATGTGATTAGTGATTGGCTGTTGGGAACAGTGTGATTAGTAATTGGATGTTAAAGACTATGTGATTAGTTATTGGCCATTTAAAACAATGTAATTAGTAATTGGCCATTGGGACCATGTAATTTGTATTTGGCCACTGAAACAGTGTGATTAGTATTTGGCCATTGGGAACAATGTGATTACTGATTGGCGGTTGGGAACAGTGTGATTAGTAATTGGTTGTTAAAGACAATGTGATTAGTGATTGGCCATTTGAAACCATGTGATTAGAATTTGGCCATTGGGAGCAATATGATTACTGATTGGCAGTTGGAAACAGTGTGATTAGTAATTTCCAGTTGAGAACACTGTGATTATTGATTAGCCATTTGGAACATTAGTGGCTGGTCGTTGAAAAAATGTGATTAATGCCACAATGCTCTTTGGCTACCTTCTAAAAGGGTAGTAGTGTGTTTAGATTTTGCTTAATTTTACCGAAACAATCATTTTACTATTTTTGAACAGGTTTTTTTTCTATTTTTTCTCTTCTTATTATCATTCTTTCTCATTTGTTCCTCTGTAAAGTCAAGGCTTTAATATCCTAGCATAAAAATATAGTTTTATATATCACTAACTTCTTTGTTATTGTCTAAGAAAAAAGACTCTAACTCATCTTCTGTAATATTAGCGATATTAGAGCGCAGCAGGAAGGGGGTCTGTCTTCAAGCACAAGATTCATCCTGCATTTTTATAAATCCTCCGATGTTTAATGATGTTTTAATAGTGTGCAAATAGTCTGCATTATCTCTTAATTATTTTTGCAAGCATTAGCACAGCTAATTGTGTTCATTTGTTTTGCTGGAGACGAACATGTTATTATTGAGTGTTCCACAACTCCAGTGTGTGTTTGTCTGTGTGTGTGTGTGTGTGTGTGTGTAAATGTATGTGCGTGTGTGTGTGTGTGTGTCAGATCATGTGGTAAGCCTTCCATGGAGATTCGCTCTTATTTTCTCTCTTTCTCTCTTGCACACACTCACAAGGATTCTTACTCATCTGCTTCTTATCCAAGACAGGAAACCGAGCAAAGAAACATGTGTTTCTCCCCCACCATTACCACCACCACACACAAACCACACACACACACACCATCTCATTCACTGGGTAAACACACTCCTACAAACTATTCTGTTTAAATAATAGATTTTTTAAAAGCCCCCTTGTAAGCAGTATATTTATTTTTCTTGACCGTGACTCTACAGAAAGCTGGTTGTAGCAGGGAGATCCCGGAATTTCATTCTATTATTCCAAACTTTCTACCTTTTTCCTAACATGTGTTGGTAATATCTCAAACTACGCAATCCTAGACTCCATCTGGAATTGCATACATCCATACGATATAATATGCCAAACTAAGTATGTGAGGTGAGAAGTATGTCCGAATCTTAAGCATACGAATCACAGTACGTGAAAAATTCCTAGATGACCTAATAATCCGGACCGGATTTTTAAGTATATACACGACGGACGCTTTACCATTTCATAATCCCGCAGGAGGCAAAAAGCGGTGAAGCAAAAAGTACAATTTAACTGCACTCTTTTAGCATCACTGAAGTTAAACATTATCCAGAATTAAATATGAAGTCGTATGTCACATGACAATATCAAAATGGCGGATGCATTACGTCCGAATGCATATTCATACTACCGCAATCATACTATATATAACAGATGGTCAGGAAGTATGTATCTATTACATACTGTTCTTAAGTAGTATGTGAGTCCCACTCTCTCTCTCTCTCTCTCTCCGCACTCTACAGACCACAAAAACACCATTGCAAACATTTTACCATCATAGGTCTCCTGAGAATGTATCCTGCACAAATGATACTTCATCTTAAATCACCCACTACAATCAATTTATTCGCCACTTAAACACAATCATAAACATCGTAGCATTAATAGTCTCTCGGTGGCCATGGCACAAACTCCAGACTTTACACATATAAACAGCACCAACAGTAAAATCTGGATGTGTCCCAATCCACACACCTTATTCACTGCATAGGCAAAATAATCACAATCAGCTGTCTATCCAGGATGTGTCTCACATTACACACCCTCCTTTCTTTATTAGCCAAAACCAAACACGTCCCAAATCAAACACCTGACTAAATATCTATGTGATATAATAACCACCATCAGTACAATTGTGGACAAGTTCCAAATAACACACCTTGGTCGATATATTAGCCAAATAAACACCATACTGGTCAATTGTGGACATGTCCCGAATTAAACACCCTAGTCACTACATAGAAAAAAATAATCACAATCATCAGTTCACTTAGGACGTGACTGGAATCACATACCCTACTCACTACATTTTTTTTAAAAAAACACCATATCTGTCCATTGTGGACATGTACCAAATCATATGTCTTGGTCAATGTTTGAACGACATAATCACAATTAATAGTCCACTCAGGACGTGTCCTGAATTAAAGCCCCTACTCACTATATTAGCCAAATAAACACCATATCGGTCTATTTTGGTCATGTCTCAGACCACACACCTTACTTAGTATTTAGGCAATATAAACAACACCAGCAGTACACACCAGACCTGTCCCAAACCACATGACATCATCTTTTAAACTCCTGTAGTCGACTCTGTGTAAACAGGGTGCGCAGGGGTATGAACTTGTACAGAAAAGCCTATCGTAATGATCGGCCTGAAACATCTGATTGGAGGAAAATTTCTGGTCCTACGTTTTCCACAGAATATATAAATACATATAAATACATTTAGACAAATTACCTTAATGATTGTTATCGGGATGTAAAGAGACTTTTAACCAGCAGGGCGACAAATGTTTTCACATCAGTCCAGTTTAACAGTGTCCCAAACCACACACTTTACTCCTCATATCCAGCAGGCCAGTGCATTATGGGTACTCTGAGATTTCATGAGTTCAGGAATAGAAAATGCTTCACTGTTCTCGTAGACATGAGTACACAATAAGACACTCCCGAAATAGTCTACTATGTAGTGAGCGGGTGTGGTTTGAGATGTAGTACCCATTAAACGCACTGAGAGAGAGCTGGAGAGCTGTAGCCTCTCTGTCTCTCTCTTTCTCTCTCTCTCACTCTCTCTCTCTCTTTTTCTTTGTCTCTCTCTCTCTCTCTCTCTCTCTCTCTGCTGTGTATTTTTGGTTGGTGTTTTATAATAAGCAGTACCGGGAATACAGAAAAACACACACATTCTGCCTCCACAGTGCCGTGGCACATATACTGTCACACACTCGTCCTGTAAACACAGCAAGCAAACACACACAAACACACGTCTTATTTTGGAGATGAACCTTACTTTTACCAACACACACACAATATGTTACACAGACTGTACGTTGGTTATTTATTCATGTATTTGTTTAATTTAGTTTTATATGTCTATAGATTCGTTAGAAATGTGTTATAAACCTTATTTATTTATTCATTTTCTTGTTTAAGAGACATTTTTTGTTTGTTGTTAGTGGTGGTTTGTTTAAATATTTCATTAAAAAAATGTATAGGTTTAATTAAATTAGTTTCAGCTATAAAGTATTAATAAACAGTATATATAATTGATCATACAATAATACTCCTGTTATTTATAGTTATTTTAAATATTTGTATCTTATACATTATTATATTGTTGTTATTTTTTTTTGACTCTCAATATAAAAAATGCTGTTTATAATGTGACCAAGTTGATATATATATAAAGAACACTTTCTTCTTTTTCCTCTTGGTTTCTACACACTTCCCAAGCATATATACACACAGAGGCAGAAGGGTGTGGGTTCAGATCCCTAATGCAACGGTTAAATCTTGGTTGTTGTTCGGTTTCAAGTATCTCTGTATATCTGGATAAACAGGAAGTGGTACTTCTGTAAAGCTCCATCAGTTCTTATGTTCGTTGTGGTGTGAATCAGAAATCCCAGCCCATCACAGGGAATCGATCATAAACACACATTTAACTCATACAGCTGTTTTAAAGTTAGGCATTTTGAGAAACAGGGAGGAAACTGGAGAATTAAAGAACTGCCGCTGCTTCCAGGATGACACACAAATATCTGTTTGCGTCCTTGTTTTCTTCACAGCAAAAGCATGCAAAAGTTTGCACTCAACCGTACGGACCAATCAGAGTGAGGCTGAGAAGCAGATTTGGACATTATCTGTTTTTACTGCATTGCCTCGCCTTCGGAGGAGCGCAGAAAAAAATTCCACTTTGAGATCGGATCAGGTTTCAGAGTGCTTGTAAAACATTTTGGCTGAGAATCTATAAGAAATGTTTAGTAAACATTGAAGAGACATTAAATGGACAATTATCAGACGTCCCTATCCAGAGCGATTTACATTTATTTTATTATACATCTGAGCAGTTAAGGGTTAAGGGCCTTGTTTAAGGGCCCAGCAGTGGCAGTTTGGTGGTTCCAGTATTTAAACCCACAATCTTCCCACACTGTAACCACTGCCCTACCGTGTCCCTTAAATGACTAAAACTATTTTTAAAGACAAAGTCATGCCTCCAACTCCGCCCCCTGATTGGTCTTATCGATCTTTCATTTCGAATTTCTTTATTCTCCTCTACAGCAATGCGCTACTGCGTCTGATGCGTCCGTTTCTCACGTGTTTCTCAGCTCTTTCGTTGCTCGCATGCTTCACCACGTCTCCTCGTTCTACTTAAGCCCCTGATATGATCTCTTCCGTTCGGTGTTACTGTAGCTCAATGTGCTTTTGAGAGCAATGGAATGCACGCTGAAGTCTCTCTCTTGTTCTCGCACACCCGCGTGTTTCCTGTCTGTCCGCACTCCACATCGACCCGCAAACGCTGTTCTGCTCTCTGATTAGATTTGGCTCAAACTTCATTAGCTGAGCAGAACTAATCAAATTTCACCAAGACCTCAGGAATGCACGCGAAACTCTGGAAAAAAACAACGCAAGGAGAAAGAGAGAGAGAGAGGAGAGAGAGAGAGAGGTGGGAATAGAGGAGAGAGGGAGAGAGAGAGAGAGAGAGAGAGAGAAAGAGAGAGGTGGGGATAGAGGAGAGAGGAGAAAGAAAGAGAGAAAGAGAGAGAGAGAGAAAAGGAGATAGACTAGAAGAGACAAATGGAGAGAGAGAGAGAGAGAGAGAGAGAGATAGGTAAAAAAAACAAGGCCACAAACAACAAAAAAGCATCAACGCCAAAAGCAGTGACATGGCGTCAGACACGGTCTGGTATAAATCTTAAATTCCGTTTGGAGAATGTGCTCGCAGATCCGCGATTCGTTTTGGAGTTATAAATGTTTGCCAGGAGAGAAACGCCACTGATTACTTTCATATGTTTCCTCCTTTTTTTATATCAGCTTACTCATTCACTCTCTTTCCCCTCTCCCTTGTGCTTTTTCACTCTTTTCTCCTGTTTTCTTTCTTACTCTCTCTCTCTTTATATTCCTTTTTCCTTTACCCCCCCGCCCCGTTTTCTCTCACTTTATTTCTGTCTTGCGCTTTCTCTTATACTTGCTCTTTCATTTTTTCTTGTTCTTTCTCTTTCCTCTTCTCTATTTCTTTCTTTCTCATTTGTTTTCTCTCTCAATGTCTTTCTCACTCTATCGTTCTGTCTTTGTCCTTCTATCTTTCTTTCTTTCCTAATCTCTCTATCTCTCTCTTGTGCTTTATTACTCTTCTCTCTCTCTCTTTCTTTATTTCTTATATTTCTTTTCTCTTTACTTTTACTTTCCCCCCTCTCTTGTCTTGTTTTTTTTCTGTTGTTTATTGTTTCTCTTGATTTCTTTCTTACTCTCTTTATTCACTTCATTTCTGTATTTCATTTCACTTTTCCACTTTCTTTTCTTTCTCTTAATTTCTCTCTTGCTCTTTCTTTCATACTTGCTCTTCATTGTCTCTTTCACTCTATTATTCCTTCTCTTTTTTTCTTAATCTCTCTCCTACATTCTCTATTCTGCTTTCTCTTATTGTTTTTTTTTTTTTTTCAACCTTTTTTTTCTCTAACACTCACTCTCCTTAGGCTCTTCCTCTCTCCTTTCCCGTCTCTTTTTATCTCTCTCTATTAAACTTCCTTTTTAATTTGACTTCTCTTTTTGTCTCTCTCTCTCTCACTCTCTTCTTCTCTCACTTATCCACCCACTCTCACCCACACTGCTCAGCAAAAGAAAAATTCTTCCATCTTCTATTCTTCTATCAACTGAATCTTAATTTAAAAAAAAAATGGTGTGTAACTCTTTAGCTGTTAGCAAATTGAAAAAAAATGGTGGTGGGGTTAGATGGGATGTCATGATGTTACAAACCTAATCACATGATATTGATGACAGTGAGATTCCTTAAAATTTTCCACAACCTGAACGCTAAGCTACATAACTAGCTACTAGCTAACTAGTTTGTTCATTTTTCCCCCCGTTGCACACTCAAAAAGTGTTTTTTTTTTCTTCTTCTTGCTGATGTGGAAAACGTGTGTCATCTGCCCACTCTTTGGTTTGTTAGCCACTTTGTTAACCTCTGGAGCTGTAAAACCGAAACTGTTACAAACTGAGTGGAAGATTTTGACTTTTAAATGATTAGCAAGACTTTTTAAAAAGAAACTAAACTAAACATACCAGTTTAAGTGTTCTAGCTAGCTACATAATTTAACATAAATGTTAAACTGATTTTGTTGTCCAGCTGCTAGACAGATGTCTTTTCTTTATGCCTGAGGACATACAGGACACATACAGAGTCATCTTATGTCGTCTCTCCATGCAGTATCATCATGTTGCAATGGTGCTTATAGCAAAGTGCTACCAGGGAATGGAGGACCGTGTGAAGGCAAAAGGAAGGGAAGCGACTCCTTTTTGCATATTCATGAATATTCATTAGGCACTTCTCCTTCACACGTACATAGAAAAATACACAATGTATTTTATGTAACACTATCATGGCTAATTACATCGTTGCTAATAACATACTGTATTCAGAGAGCTAGTGGAAAGAGGCGGAGTCGAAAATAAACAAAAAACGTGCGATTTGCATATCATGCATATTCATGGGTGTGGATATTTTTTGAAATAGACAATGTGAAGAGTCTTTTCTGATAGTCTGTTCTCAGCTGTTTAAACAACACACACACACACACACACACACACATGTGCGCGCAAGGGCAGACCGAGCTTTGCTACAGCTAATGAATGGGCAGAAAGAGAAAGAGTGGGAGGGGAAAGAAAGAGCAGAAATGAAAAACAGAAGAAGAAGAAGAAAAGGCAAGGACAAAAAAGCAAAAGGGGGAAAAAACATCTGCGTTTATTTAGCATCAGCGCTGTGTGTCTGTTAGCAAGAAAAGACAGAGAAGAGTGAAAGACAGACAGAGAGAGAACGAGAGAGCAAGAGACACACAGACAGAGAGAGAGAGAGTAAGAGAAAAAGACACAAACAGAAAGAGAAAAAAAGAGATAGACAGAGAAAGAAAAAGAGCGAGATACACCGACGGAGAGAGAGAGAGAAAGACATAGACAGAGAAAAAGAGAGAACAAGTGAGAGAAAAGAAGACGACAGACAGACAGAGGGACAGAGAAAGAGAGACACAGACAGAGAGAGAGAGTAAATGAGTGATAGGGAGAAGGGAAAGGGAGAGAGAGAGAGAAAGATAGAGAAAGAGAGACACAAACAAAGAGTGAGTGATAGAGAAAGAAAGAGAGAGAGAGTATTAGTATTAACAGTGCAGAACGGGTGTGTAGTATAGGGACCCAACCTCATATTATTGAAAATTGTTAGCGGCAATTGCACTTGCATCATGTGAGAGAACGCAGAACCTATTGTATTGTAGCCGGTAGCCTGGTTTATTTAGAATCTGGCATGTCTTCATGGCAGATAGTAAGGTTACTGACGAGGCTACGGAACCCCTAGAGGGACAAAAAAGTGTTGATTTTTTTTTTATTTTGCATATGTCTCTTTAGGTGATCCGTATGGGGTTCAGGACAAGACAGTTAATATTTTGAGAAACTTTCTTTTTTTTGCTCTACAGGACATTCTATGCTCCGAACAATGAAGAAATTAAAAAAAAAATGTCAGTGTTAGCAATAACACGAGTGATCACAGACAGGAACACCTGTTGTAAAAAAAAAATAATAACTACAAATACTTTATTCTTTAAATGGGTTAGAACGGAACCTGTCTGGGAACAATTTATATTTACTGTCTAATTTCACTGTAATGTTACTCTGTAATAGTGCTGCTCTCTCTCTCTCTTTCTGACATTAGTGTACTACAAGTATATACATGAGTATATTAAATATATATTCTGTCTACATTTTTTATGTATGTGTTTTGGCTTCACACACACACATCATCATCATCATCATCATCATCATCATCATCCAAAAATTACAGATTTATAAAAATGGGCACTGGCACACCAATCAGATAGAATATAGTTACTTAAAATTTCTCTTTTTCTCTTTCACTTTTCCAACCTCTATCTCAATCTCTCTCTCTCTCTCTCTCTCTCTCTCTCTCTCTCTCTCTCTCTCTCTCTCTCTCTCTCTTTCTCGCTCTTATATGTTTTTAGCTCAGTGACCACAGTAATTACTGTCTTTCAGAAAACAAGCTTATACAATTGTACAGTGAGATTAAGAGTGGTGTGTGTGCATGTGTGTGTGAGACAGCTGCACATGCAATTTGAGGGCCTTTAAGATTCTGTGGCTTTCCCTGTTACTAAACATCCTTTCTTTCACACATTCTCTCTTTCTCTCTTCCTCTTTCTTTTTTTCTTCCTCCCCCCCCTCTCTCTTTTTCTCCCATATGTTCAGTATTGGATGAAGGCCATTAGAGACAGGGCCAAAGACATAGTGCTGATGAATGCTTTGTATGTAATTGATTCATCAATGTAAGGGCCAGCAAAAGTGTGTGTGTGTGTATGTCACTTTTTTAATGGCACAGTGTGTTGAGAAAAGAAAGAAATAGAAAAAGTTTTGATCAGTTTATATGTATTTCATGTATTTTTTGAGAAAGAAATCGAGAAATAGTGTGTATCATTAGGGTGACAGACAGTTAGTTAGAACAGCTGGTCGAGCTATGGTGAATTAGAGGTGATCATGCTAAAGTGCAGCTGTCAGCTTTTTAATTCATATACTTGCACTTGTAGCATATGCTAAAATTTCTTTTTTTTAAAAAAAGCATGATAAATGAAACTCTTCATGTTACCAAAGCGATGAGTTGCACCCGAACGGATGTGTCATTTCACACGTGTGAAAATGGGCTTGTTTTTGAAGCCCATCATCAAGAGAGAAACACAAAGCTGGTGTTTTTATACTTATCCTGCTCCACACAATCTCTTTTTATCTCTAACTTTTGCCCTAGTGTTGGACAGAGAAAGAAAGATATCGCATGTAATTAATGAAGAAGTGTAAAAATAAGTGTGTGTGTGTGTGTGTGTGTATGCATGTTTGATGAACATGCCTAAGGCTGAGTCCACATGGAGAAATAGAGTTTGGGTCCATTTCCCAAACGTTTCTTGTCCATGCCGGACATCTGACCCTTGACCGTCATGTCATTTTCACCATTAAGTTTCCTTTTGATGCTGCAGTCATGAAGACCAACACAAGCCATGCTTTCTTACTCACCACAAAAATTCTCAAAAACCAGACAAAGCACTCAAACATAAAATTGAAATACCGATTGCAAGACATCACTAGGCATGGCGCCATCTTGGATGTTCACGATCCAAGTTTGGATCGAGCTTGAAGATTCCTCAGATTCCTGCTTCATCTTCAGTAAGTATGCATGGAAGTGGGAGCTCAGTGGTAAAAGTGCTGAGCTGATTAATTCATCAGGACCACCAATCTGTTACTGCTGCCCTTAACCCTTAACTGCTCAGTTATAGCAGTTATAGCAATTATATAAGGACATCTGTCAAATGCTAGAAATGTAAATGTGTTACTTTTTCCACACTTTCTTTTGGTTTTAAAGATCGTTTGCTAATGGAATCTATTTAAGAACATGTACAACATTTATTTCAGACCTAAACAATGCTTTTAAAATGTTTATATGGGCTGTTAATATTTTTACAAAAGTAGACATAGAATTAATGTAAAAAGGTCTCACTTGTCCTTTTCCAGGACTGATACACAAAGACCAGGTCTCCTTTATTAGTGCTAGAAGTTTCTATTGTCTGTCGCAGAAGACCACGCCTACTTTACATGAACATAATTCATACCAACACTGAAGCCATACCTCTTTTACATTAATTAACACACATGGTATACACCTTCTTCACTGAGACTATCACACATAGACAGCAACCACCTTGTCTTCGACCAACAGACGGAGAAGCCACACTCATTTTACAGTAAGAGACAAACCAAGGACATTAGAAGCAAACAAGCCACACATTCAGTACTGGGACTAATACACAACAATCACCCCTCTTTTATGGAAACTAATATCCACAGAAGCCTCAGCTCCTTGACTGAGATTATTGTACAGTGGTCACACCTGCTTTACTGGGACGTAAACACATCTCTTTTATTAGTGCCAAAAGGTACAGGAGCTACACCTCCTGCACGATGCCTGTCACAGAAGACATTATGTGAACTGGAACACCGAGGCCAGCCCTTCTTCAGTGAAAACAACAGGCACAGAAACCACACCTCTTTTAATGTGACCTATACAAATACCTCTATCACTGAAACAAAGGTAAACTGACTTGTAGAATCACTTAATAAATAACTCAATGGTTCTGTTAATGGTTAAAATGTCCAAAATAAGATACATGCTTTCACTCATTTTCTGAAAAATAGCTTCCAACCAACTAACAACCTCAGAAAGAAAAACTCGCACTATGACTTTGCTCCGTAAAACAGGACCCAAACTACAAAGAACACGTTGTCCTTAACATCAGGCTTGAAGATCTGGTAAGCCTTACGTGTGGCCAAACTCATCAAATTATACATTCACGTCTTCTTAATAAGAACAAGTCCTTCTCCTTCCCCCAGCGTTTGCAGATAAGTGCCCAGAGGGTTCTATAGGTTTGAGGTCATGTGTGCGAGTGTGATAATCTGAACCTTTGTCTTCCTTGCAGCCGGCTGTCTGTCCCTTGCAGGGTGTCTATGGCGTGCCGGTTGGATGCTGTGTGAGAGGTGTAAGGTCACGAAGCTTCACAAAGCGCTCGAGCCAATACAAAAGTCAGAAAGTGTGTCTGTTGGGGGGGGGCAGATGCAACGCCTGGTTTAGGAACAAAGGACCATCAGCATCTCCCCATCCTCCCAACCACCCACAAATAAGATCTGCTGGCATGCCCTCTGTCACAGAAGGAGGCGTGGGGGTTAAAGCACTGGCAGGCGTGTAACACCATGTGCTAATATGTGGGAGAGTTTCATGGCCATGTAGGTGGGGGGAAGTTTCTTGAGGACAAAAGAAATAGGAGTAAAAGTGTGCCATTTGTTTTCTGTTAAAACTATGAGAGCATAGATTTAATTTTGGGGCTTTGATTTTGATTTTTTTTTTTATCTTTAGCCAAACCATGTGGAAAGTTCTGTTAGTGTGTAGAATTTTAATTCATCATCAGTTACCACTTACTATTGATAGATACAGAGCTTACCTTGGAAACACTGTCCTTTGGTAGGCAATACAATCCAGTTGAAAAGACTGTATATTATAGGACACATTCAGCTGTAGGGTTGACTTAGAAAACCTACTTGGAAACCTGGTCAAAATGTAGGAGAACACAGTACCTGGATTTCAGGATCAAACCAGGTGCATCAAAACCCTACCCACTGATCCACTGTGACATCATTTCTATTTCATTCACTGCTTTACATCCATGATAACAAGCATAAAAGTGTGTCAACCATGTGGGCTGTTTGTTGTCTCCTCATACTTTCTTGCTTTCCTTTTCCAAAACAGTCAAACAAAAATGAGTTTGAGCAAGTCATCCATCTTAATCATGGCTGGTGCACCAAACTAACGACCTGACTATAATGACTGATAGCTACAGCTTTCCCACAGAAAACCCTCTCAGCTTTATTAGGTTAAACTTTATTAGATAACCAAAAGGACAGCTTTCCCTCCAAATCCAAGAGCTCTATATTTGCCTTTGCTTTGTTGGGTTCTGTGGATTCTTATCGTTCGGTTTAGCCCACAATTGATACATTTTCAGTTAATGGTCAATTACAAGATTTGTTGTCATTACCAGAGAGTCTTACGCATTTATGCTAGGATTCCTTTTAACATAGTCTGGGGGACATTTTTAATTTCCAACTGGTGATTTAATTTCTTTAATCCTGTTTTTTTCTGGAGGCTTGGCACTGAGGATATGTATGATAAATAAGGCCAAAGATGCTCATAGCAGACTGGCTGTAGAGAGCATGGAAATGCATTTTAATAGGTCAGATGAGATTTGCTTTACCGTGGCCCACATTTCTGACCTTATTTACCTAGTGTGTCCAAGGTGGATTCAAATTTTGCACAGACTGATAAGAAATATTTTCGTTTATGTTAACTTTTTTTCCTAGTCCAGTCGCAAGCCACTGATTTTGAGCAATTCCATGCTTACTGTACAGAGACCAAAAGACATCCAAAAAAATCCAACTGCTTTAAAATTTCCGCAGACTAGGACTGGGATGATTTCCCACCATTGTAAATTGTTTTTAAATATAGATCACACCAATGAGAATCATTTTTATCCTGGAAAATCAAATTATTTAGCAGGTTTTGCATATATATTCACATCTATCCAATGGCTACAATCGTTATCTAATAATGACGGCAATATTGTATTTTTTATCTATTTATAGCTACATTTAATCACATGATTACTAGGGACATGCTTTCTTTTCATAAAGAAGCTTGAAATCTTTGGTCTGAGAAATCTCAGAAAATTTGAAGATGCAGCTTTATGTCTGAATTTTTCTTAGAAATGGTAAATAAATGCTGTTTCTCAAAAAACCTCACTTTCAACCGGATTGTGTTCAACTTGCGAGCCTTTTAGTTAGTTTAGTTGCCATATGACTGAATAAGGAATTTATATTTACCTTTTAAAACGTTAAACTGTGTAGTCAGTGTTACAGACAGACAGATGCATAAATAAACAGACAGCTAGACAGAAAGATAACTGCATAAATAGAGAGAGAGAGACAGACAGACAGAGAGAGAGAGATAGATAAATGCATAAATAGAGACAAAAGTGACACAGACAGACTAAATGAGAGAATTATATTTACCTTCTAAAACGTCAAACTGCGTAGTCGGTGTTACAGACAGACAGATGCATAAATAAACAGACAGACAGAAAGATAGATAAATGCATAAATAGAGAGACAAACAGACATACAGACAAACAGATAGATAAATGCATAAATAGAAAGAAAGAGACAAAGACAGACAGACAGAAGGACAGATGTAAAAAGACAGACAGACACACAGACAGATCAATGCATAAATAGAGAGAAAGATACACAGACAGATAGATAGATAGATAGATAGATAGATAGATAGATAGATAGATAGATAGATAGATAGATAGATAGATAGATAGATGCATTGTTTACATGTTAAAGAAGTTTGGCTGTCACCTGCATTTAATGAATTATTTCCCCATAATAATATATACTTAAATTCATTCTAGGTAGATGGATGGTTAAATCTGTGAAATGCGTGCAAGAGAAGAATGCGAAAGGTCAGGAATGAGAACGTGTTTATCTTGGCCACACTGGGGAGACGTCCAGTTCCTCAGTTTATAGACCATAAACCGAACCCCCCTCCTGAAAGATAAATACACTCTCTGTTTTAAAAGTTGTGTGTAGAGGAGTGTGCGCAGCTTTAATTGAACCCATTACCAGGTCTCTGCAGTACGAGGTCGGGTTACTGAAAGAGCATTTGTCCTTCCCAATGCTGTGCCGGCTAATCAGTTCAGGATCACGTTAAATCTGTGTGCGCTGATGCTGTGGAGGGGAATTCCTACCGCTGCGCATGATTTAGGAAGAATTTTTAGCAAACATGTTGTTAGATTTATGTTATTATGGCTATTATTCTTCTCCCCTGACTAAAACTCTTGTCAAAAACACACTAATAATAAATCGTGTTTCTGTGTTTGATAGTTAAGAATAAAAAGTGAGTGAGATTAAAAACAAACTCAAAAGAAATCAGTGGCAGGAAAAAATAGAAACTTATAAAGAAATATAAAAAAAGATGAAGCAGTGCTAAGTTAGAAATAAAAATATTAATAAAACAAACAGTGACTGAGGTTTAAAATATAAAAAGATGTTATTTTTAGGTGCTTATCAGACAAAAAATGAGTTTTTTTATCGACACAATAACAAAATAAGCTAACTTTAATCCCCTGACATTCAAAAAGGAAATTAAACGATTCTGACGTTGTCAGATCTTAAAATAGAACTTAGACATTAATGAAATAATGAAATAATAACAAAACCCACAAACTTAAAAAAATAAATCTGAAAAAAAAGAAAGGATTAGGGATTCTTCAGGATTCAATTAAGTTACTTACCTAAAGCAGTAATTACTAATAAGACTAGAGGGCTAAAACATTCCTTTCAAGAATTTATCACTTCTTAATCAGAATTTTTAACATTCATCTATAATTTTCCTTTCTTAGCATCCGTTTAGACCAGAAAGTCTAAAATTTCAATCTAACAAAATTGAGAAGAATTTAATATAAGATATTAAGAAATGCTGCTAAGAATTGAAAGTTATGCATAACACATACCTGAGAAACAGTAAAACCTTGAATTTCTCTACTCAGTGACTCAGAAATTGAACATTTATTCATTTAAGTCATCTTCTATACCCGCTTATTCCCTAATTCGGGGTCACAGGGATCTGCTGGAGTCTATCCCGGCCGTCTCTGAAAGGGCGGCAGGCAGGAGGGGTAACACCCTGGCCAGGTCGTCAGTCCATCACAGGGCAACAAAGACACTGACTCCATGTTTTTGGACTGTGGGAGGGAACCCGAATGAAACCCACGCAAACACGGGGAGAACATTAAATGCACAAATATTCAACATGTTGGGAACAGGAACACCAAAAAATCTTATAAATCAATCTTTAGAACCACCAAGATAACCAGGACAGGGGTAAAAATCGGCCCGATATCATCCTGATTGTTTTTTGCAGTGTGCACTGAGCAGAAGATTTTTATTTCGATGCAATTCAGTTTTATTTCTATAGCACTTTTAACAATGGACATTGTCTCAAAGCAGCTTTTCAGGACATAATAAAAATAATAAGAAACTTGTAGCACGTCCTAGAGAAAAAAAACTTTTCTATCTTTGTAGTTGTTGTTTCTTTTATACCTCTATTATTTAATGTTTATTGTATATTTATATTTCATTTAGTATGTAGCACTGTAGGTCCCATGAGACATGATATTTGGTTCCACTTTACTGTATCACCACACATACCTTATTAACTCTTTAGTTAACTGTTCACAAGTCTAAAATGTAAACGCAGGTCCTTCCTACGTCTTTATACATTTTCCTGAATACATCTTTACCGGCACATTTAGACAGATGTAAAGGCTTAAAGGAGTGCGAGAGCTGGAGGGGGTTGAGAACAACTCTTAGTGAAAGCCGATCCCTCCCTCCTAAAAGTTTCCACTGTAATGGTCCTGGTGCTGGGAATCTATTTCACTGGGATCAGCCAGACTCCCCTCCGAAAGGCAGCACACATCTGCCAAGCCCAACAGACGGAGAGAGAGAAGGAGTTAACGAGGGAGGGGATGTCGAGAAAACTTCCCCCATCCTGATATATGTCACCTCAAAGCCCCGACACACTCGCACCAGAGTCACTGCCGCCCTCAGAAGTGTGTGTGCCTTTGTGCTGTGGAGAAAGGGAGTGTGTCAGGGACCAACAAAGAGTAAAATCAAGGCTATGTGAGCAGTTAGCATTGTTAGCACGTGCTAGTGTGCGTTCGCATGTTATTTGTGGGTTACTATGGTAACGATGAAGGCAATAACAAGAAAATGATACATGGGTACAAGACAAAGAAAGGACACAAGACAGAAAAAAGGATGAAAGAAAGAAAGATTAAAAAGGTTAAAAAGAAAAACATGAAAAAAGAGAGAGAATCTAGAAGAGAGGAAAAAAGATGAGAATCAAGAGTGCAACAAAGATGCAAAATAAAAAAGAAGGGAAAAAATAACACTGAAAAAGTGGAGAAGCAGAGAAGAGGGAAATAAATAAAAAGAGAAAAGAAGATAAAAGAAAAAAAGGAAGAGGAAGAATGAATGAATGAAATCACAAGGGTAGAACTGAGGAGAGGGAAAGAGAGAAGGAGAGAAGCGGAGGAGGACCGAGAGGACTAACGGTCGAAGGTGAAGACAGGAGGATGAAATATGATAAGCAGCTGTGAGAGAGGGAGCAAGAAGAAAATAAAAAAGTAAGAGAGACAGAGACAGAGAGACAGAGAGAGAGAGAATAAACGAGTAAATGTGCTTCACAGTGCGGCTGATATCAGATAGGCGCGGCCTTAAACCACACAGGCTGGAGTAATGTATCACACAACTGCAAAAACAAGCGATCGGGTGACCGGGCGACAGCTGCCAGACGGACGGGAATCTCGATCTCTCTCTCTCACACACACACACACACACACACACACACACACAATTCAGAGTTTTATTCTGAAGGACAAAACTGTACGATCCAACGACTTCCGGATATCTGACCGTCTCCCAACTGAGTATTCAGCATCAAACACGCACATCTGAAAAAGAGAACAATGTGAATGAAGGACGAAAGGAAGGATGGATGGATGGATGGAAGAAATAAATGTAAATTGGGCTAGTTTCAGCTCGTGTGTAAACCAAAGCCAATTCAATCCCAGGAAAAGAAACAACAACTCTGGTTCTACAGAGCAAATGGAGAAAAATCCCAAATCCACCAATGAATCAGTAACATCATGCTCTACGGACATATTAGTGCACACTCACACACAAAAACACACACACACACACACACACACACGGCATCCCTAAATGACCTGCACACTTCTTCTAAAATGGAAACTCTGGATGTGTAAGCGGCCCCTCGAAGGCCCCTTAATGAGCAGCACACTTCAGACACAAAGCACAGGAGACGGAGGAGGACAAGGAGGCCGGGGGGAGGTCTGACACACTTATAAACACACACACACACTTTCTCACCCTTACTGACACACATACACATCCTCAGTACTGTCATAAAGTCACTGTTCACATTCAAGCTTTCACAGACTGCACACACACACACACACACACATATACACACACTATCACACTATTACACACATGCATGCAGCAGGGTGATGATAAGCTTATCTGCCGAAGCTGATAGCGATGTTTGGGTGATGAGCTGACTGCCTCGGGTTCCGTCATAGTGTGTGTGTGTGTGTTTGTAAGTGTGTGTGTTAGCAAATTGACTTTGCAGTTGTTTAATAAGGCGTCATCACTGGTACTATTGTTAAGTACATAAGTTTTTAGAATATTCTAGTACATTTAATTAGTTATTAGAGTACTGGTACGATCATTAAACAGTACAAAAGGAAGGAAGGAAGAAAGGAAGGAAGAAAAGAAGGAAGGAACTCTGTTCTATATAGTATGGTCACAGGGAGTATTCATTAAATTGAAACTTCCTCCATAGCGATATTTTCACGACATGCGACGTCACAGTGGCATGAATTTAAAGTGTGATAATCTTTATAACGATCCTCATCACTTGGATGACTATAAACGAGTACAATTTAACCAAAAAGAACATTTTTTCCCTGAACTATTTAAAACTACTTTAACTTTGGGCACCATTTTCTGCCTTTTTTTTTTTTTTCAAATATGCTAAACCGAACATACTTGTCAACTCGCGTACTCGTTTTCACTTTATAGTGTATGTGATTTCAGGATGCAGCCTAAATCTAACGAATAGATTTGAGATATCGATAAATATGGAGGTGAATAGAGTTAAAATCAAAATCAGTATAGCTAAAAATCTTCACCAGCGCTGATTTGCAAAGGTTGGTGTAATCAGCTCAGAGCCGCATTGGTTCAGCGTGTGTACTCGCACATGAAAGGCGAAATACTAGCGCACACGTGCCACATGCACGCAATAAAATCCGGAAAAAAAGTTCAGATGAATAACAATAAAGCACAGAGGAGTGCGGGGTGTCGGAGAAGTCGGCCTTGCCCTTAACCAGGGCAGAATGCTTCTGAGAAAAGGGGGATGGAGGGATGGAGATTGCTCAGCAAGGAGAAGGAGGAGGGAAGAGTAAGAGGCCCAAGTGGCAGATGCTCGCGTGCCTTTACAAACCCCCCCCCTCGACTCCCCCCCCCCCAAATCCCCACTGGTGATCTGGAGCATTCCGCTGTAATAGCCCTCCTCCTCCCTGTTGTTCCTCCTCCTTTACTTCGTACCCATCCTCCTGCTCTCCATTTCACCCCCTCCGGTTACCACACGTCCCCCTGCTACAGATCGGCTACGTCCCACCTGCCGCACTTCTTTTGTGCCCCTTATCCCTCGTTTTCATTTCAATGACAAAGTTTAACTCTCCCATAGAGGAGGTGGGGCAAATTTGCCAGCACACTCTTTCGAAAAGGAAGCCATCTGACCCAACATATGACTGGGCCAGATTTCCAAACCAGTGCACATGTTTTAGCCCTTAGCCTAGTTTAAACCGTGCTGTAAAACTATTTATTTAAACAGGACTTGATGCCTGGATGGTGTTGCACCAATTTAGGTCTTTAGTGAGAAACAGAGGAAAAGCAATGGTCAGAACAGTCGCAAATCTCCCCGGAAACTGATTAGTGAAGTTGTTGTTGATTGAGTCTTTTAGAAGTTTTTTGTTGTTTTAGCTCCAGATGTAATATGATTAAATGTTCTAGAGCATCTTATAGAGACGTCTAGAGTTTAATGTGGCTAGCATGTATAGTTAACAGATTAGGACTAAACAAAAATAAAACTATTAAATATTGTGTGTATGAACAAAAGCCAGAACATTACTGGAAAAGTGGTAATGAGTGTCTTATAAGATGCTTAGAAAGTTAGCAAGTTTGACAGTTTTTTGGTTATCGACATTACTAACGATTCTTTCGGATATTAAGGAATATTTTTCTAGGGTTAAACAAACTATGTCTTCTCTTTTGTTCTCCTTTCTGTTTTCTTCTTCTATTCTCTTTTGTTCTCCTCCCTCCTCTTTTCTTTTTTTCTCTTTTCTTTTCTTTCCTTTTCTTTTCTTTTCTTTTCTTTTCTTTTCTTTTCTTCCCTTCCCTTCCCTTCCCTTCCCTTCACCACCAAGCTGCTATTGCTGGGCCCCTGTTTAAGGCACTTAACCTTTAACTGCTCAGTGTAATTAGAAATATAATAAATGTAATGTAAGTCACTTTGGAGAACAACTTCTACCAAAAATCCCAGAAATGTAAACAGAGCTTTCTTTGGATTTTGATTGGTTAACAAGGTTTTAGGTAGATTATTCATTTTCTATCTTTCTAAAACAAAAAAAAAAAGATGCGGATGTCCCTAGTGTACGACTCGATTAAATGCCATCCTAAGAAATTCAAGCTTGTTTGAATCCTGACAGATTTTACACCAGATAACGCTCGATCAAACAACTTCACGGGCTTTGTGCGGGTTAGTTTAATAAAATGCTCAGACTTGGACTTCTTTGAGCATGAAATTGGATTAGAGTGTTGTAATGGCATTACATTCCAGTGAAGATTCACACATCGAAAATGGGTTATAGAGAGAGTGTGTGGGTGTGTGTGTGTGTATGCGTGTGTGATGGACACAGAGTAAGACGGAATGGGTGCACGAGTCTATTGATAACTTGATTATGCCCGATCACGCTCGAACCCTGACTGTGCCAAATGCAGTGGATGGAAACTGCACGTGAGAACGTGAGGAATTTTAAACAGTCTCCTTATTTTATTATCTTCATATTAGCAGCGCAATATGAATCTTATTTACCAGCAGCCCTGTACAAATTAACTACCCGCATCAGACTTATGCACTTACCTTTATCTAATTAGCAAGAAATATAAGTTTACTGTGGTTTTTAAAATCAATTTACTCAATTTTACGCTCTCGTGGTTCATTTGTTTTCATCATTCGATTTACTTTTACACTTTTAATCTTATGTAACCCTTTATACAGATTATTTACTGTACATTCTGTGTTAGTCAGACTCGCCTTGTCTCTATTTATTGTACAAAGCTGCTTTTCAGGCTTTTTTTTTTTAATTAAAGCGGCTACACGAATAACATTGACTCAAACAAGGACCTCTGTAATTAATACTCTACAAAATGCAGTCCAGTTGAAATCGAATTAATGTGTGCTTTTAATGCTTAGCTTTTTTTATGTTAATATTATTCCTTTACTGTATAAATTCATTATACTGTATAGATACATTATATATATTAATTTTATTTCTTTATATATATTTTTTCACTAAAACTTCTATGGTTGTTTAGACTTCTTATTTTTATATGAATAAAATTTTGAATTTTATTTTTTCACCACATCTTATTTTCATTTACTTTTCATTTCATTTACTTTTACTTTTCGAATACATGATTATACACAGTACAACCTACAGTGAAATGTTAATTATGACTTTCCGAATTAAAAATCAAATAATATTAAATCAAATTAAGTCAAATAATAAAGGAAAAAAAAATAGATTCAAAAATAGAATAAAATATAAAAATAATATAATAAGATAAAAATATGCTGCGTATATAACTGTAAAAAAAACCAGTATTCTTCATTCACTGATTTATCAATATTGAAAGAGACGGTTATTTCTTCCTGTTTTAAGTTGAAACTTTTTTCTGAATTTTTTTTGTTAATATTTAAGAAATATTAGGGTTTGGTTATTATTAATTTTTTTATTTTAGTCTTATCGTTTTTAATTAGTTTTTATTTTAATAGTTAGCATATCCGTATAGTATCAGTTTATATAAAGCCTCTAAATCATTCTGATCCTGAACATAGTTGTAACAGTAAAGTAGGCTTGACTAAATACTCAGGATATACAATATGTAGCACAAATTTTCTCCTTGAACTGATTTAGCGATTTCTTCGCTAAAAAAACCCAAAAAACAATCATGCTAGCTGCATTCGCAAGTCTGAAACCTTATCTCCAGAGAGAGGAAAGGGAACAGTTGGACTTGCTAATGTACTGATTTGTGAAGTCTCCTTGCTATGTCTGCTGCTCTCCACACTATCAAGAGCAATTAAACATCTGCTGATGGTGCCGGCGATGGTACATGTGGTGTTGTGAATTGCCATGCAGTCAGTACAGTTTCCTTCCTGCTGAGCTTCGTTCAAACCATCCAATTAGAACAATGATAACAATTAACAACAATACTTCACCATAGCTACGCTCAAGCTGTCTAGTTTACTCCTTTAGCTCCATATTCAACCCTACTTTTTATCGGATTCCTGTTTTTCCTGTATTCTGCTAACTTGCCAAAAAAAAAAACGACTCGAGGAGTTGTCAGATTTAAGGTGAATACAATTTGTCTGGCAAAAAAGTCGGCGGAATGTGAAAGGATGTCGGAGCAGGAGTAAGGATTCCACTTCCTGTAGAAATGAGGTGGATTTTAGCCATAAGAATTCACTCAGCAGAGATAGAATGGTGGGTTAAGGGGTATTCATGGCACTTTGGCATCAATTTGTGGCCTTGAAAAAGATTTGAATTTGAAAATAAAAATAAAACTGATATTTTTAAATAAACTGAAAAGGATATAAATACCACCACTAATAATAATAATATAAATACCACCAATAATAATAATAATAATAATAATAACTAACCAAACCTTAAAAAAACAATGATGCCTTAATAATTCCCTTAAAACTATTAAGTGGTTGCTTGATCTGAAGACCAGGAAGACCTGGGTTCAAGCCCCACCACCGCCAGCCTGAGTTGTTAATCTAAAGACCAGAAAGACCTGGGTTTAAGCCCCACCATTGCCAGCCAGCCACTGTTGGGTCCGTGAGCAAGACCCTTAACCGTCATAGCCGACCCTGCGCTCTGACCCCAATTTTCAAAGATGGGATTTCACTGTGCTGTTAAAATGTATATAAGACAAAATAAAGGCATTTACATTTTAACACTATGTTTACAAAAATGTTAAATATATTTTTAGTTATAATATAAATAAATTAATATAAAAAAACGCCTAAATTTATCTTTTCAACAACCACTGAAAATGGTTCCCTACAAAATCGTTACACTTTTGCTTTTTATAAATTTTTATTATTGTTTGTTCGTCTGGTTGGTTTGTGGGTTGGTTGTTTGGTTAGCTAGTTAGTTTTGCTTCATCTTAATGAACAACATAGCAAAAGAAAACCTATAACTATCCGTACAATCAAAAGATTTCTACTCAACTACAAAAGTCCAACTCTATAAAAGACGTTTAACATAAAGGTTCTGATTTTTAAAAAAAAAATCACAACATATTTCAGTCTGTCCTACGTCTGGATGTTGGGATACAGATGGTTTCTGATCTGAGTTGCATTGCCCCGCATTGCTCCAGATGGTGTACCCCAAACCCCCAACCCCCGAACTCTTAACCCCTCCCACAAAATCGCAACACAGACTGCATTCATTATCTCTTTAAATCTATCGTCTTCATGCATCCTGCAAACTTTTCCAGAACCATTTAAAAGCGTCCGCCAAATCTAGATTGGATTCAAATCAGATTCAAATAGTTTGAAGTGCCACATTTTCATTTTAAGGGTCACCTCAGAGTTAGGTGCTTGGCTTAAAAGACTTGTTGATGCCACGTTTAAACTTTCCTGCACGAAAGTTCTGTCTAATTATATTTTATGTGTTTGAAATTTGGTTTAAGAAGCACGTTTTATTAAAAACATGATGAAGAAAAGCTGCCTAAGAGTTACTTTTTGTGCTAATCAGACGTCTATGCTAGCATTTTAATAGATTTTTCTAACAATCCTCCAGATGGTTGATCATTTCTCATTGGTTCTACTTGTATATTTTAGGACGATTAACTCATCCAGTGCTGAACGATTTATTAAACCAGTTGTATATTTATATATATATATATATATTATATATATATATATATATATATATATTATATATATACATAGGCCATATTTTTTTATCAAAGTATATAATTATTTAAATAAAGAACCCAAGATGTGCAAAAAAAATAAAAAATAATCAGACAGATCAGGCAGATGCTCAGCAGCGTGACCTATGTAAAAGAGACCATTCATTCAGCATCGGCCAAATCCTTTTCATCACTGATTCTTCACGCTCACAGACAAAGTGTGTATCTGTGTGTGTGTTGGGTTACTCTCCAGTTAGCTAATCATTCCTGAACATTTATACCAATCTATTAAACTTCAAACACACTGTAAAACTAAACAACACCGCAAAAAATGTGTGTGTGTTGTGGTGTGTGGGTATGTTTAAATGCAGCAGCACTACTAAAATCAAGGCTTTGTATTATTGTCACCAACCTCATAAAGCTCTTTTATGATTTAAGATTGTAAACAGGTTGCGTCGAGCTGTTACGAAAACACACTCACAAAATCTTTATTGCTGTAAAATCATATAGAGACGGTTTTTTTGGATATATAATCATAGCAACCTGACTTTATTGTTGTGCCACACTTCTCTATTTCTTTTTCCTTTCTTTCTAGTATAACCTTCTGTTGTGTGGGGGGGGGGGGGGGGGGGGGGGGGGGTGGGGGGGGGGGGGGGGGGGGGGGGGGGGGGGGGGGGGGGGGGGGGGGGGTGGAGGCTGAGTTTGAGGGGGTTTTAGGGAAAGTAAATGTGTGTGTGAGGGGTGGGGGTTATTGTGTGTATGTATGTGCGCGCTTTTTTGTATGTGCTTTTCAGGGCTGCAGTCTGAGCGCCAGAGTCGCAGACGGCGAGAGGGCGCGTAAGTGCGCGCACACACACACTCTCCAAGGCGCCTCCCACACACACACAGGCGCGCGCTCACACACACACACACACACAACAAGCACACACTTACACACACAAGGCACTCTGGAAGAAAGTGTCCGTTGTGTAGTGTGTAGTATTTGCAGTCGGGGTTGCAGCGCTGCATCGCTGGGTTCTGATGACTTCTCCGAAGAATAGTTAAAGGGGGAAGAAAGACTTTTACTTTTTTTTTTAAAAAAAATATATATATATTTATTATTTATTTATTTATTATATGCATTTATTTGATCCGATCTGCTCGATGCAGAACGGCTGTACTGAGGACTTTACCAGAGGATTTGACATGCTTCGGTGTTAAGAGGAAGTAACATCAGAGATTCACCGCAATCTTGTTGGAATTACGCCTTTTTTTCTCTTGAAAGATTTAAAGATGGGAAAGATGGAGACTCGCACCCGAGTCACGGCGCTAAACCAACTCGTGTTGCTGTATCTTGCGTTTTTGGTCACGCCGCCGGCAGCGGCGGTTACGCGCGATCCTCCGGGTAAGACTTTGAAGTATAAAGTTTTAGAGGAGCAGCGCGTTGGCACGGTGATCGGCAGGCTGCAGGAGGACGCGGCGGTAGCGCTGGCGCGTTTACCCACTTCGGTGTCTCCGCGCTTTCGCGCTATGCACGCAGGCAGCAGTGCGCCTCTGATTGTCGTGCGCGAGGACGATGGTGAGATCAGTGTGGGCTCGCGGATTGACCGAGAGACACTGTGCGGCAGCCACCCGAACTGCACCCTCGAGTTTGATGTGGTCACTCTCCCTGCTGAGCACCTGCAGCTTTTCCGTGTCCAGGTCGAGGTGCTTGATGTAAATGACCATCCACCCAGGTTTTCTCGTTCAGTCGTACCTGTGGATATTTCAGAAAGTGCAGCCGTGGGAACACGTCTGCCATTGGACGCCGCCTCAGACCCAGATGTGGGCGACAATGCACTGCATGCATACTCGCTGGAGCGAAATGGCTTTTTTCGCATCGATGTTCGCACTCGTACGGATGGTGCACGTTACGCTGACCTGGTTGTTGTACGAGAACTGGACAGGGAGTCCCAGTCGAGCTTCCAACTTCTGCTCAGTGCATCTGATTCGGGATCGCCGCCACGTTCTGGGTCCACTCTTCTTAAAATCAACATTCTAGACTCCAACGACAACAGCCCAGTGTTTGACCAGCAGGCCTATTCGGTCAGAGTTCCAGAAAACTCTCCACTTGGAACCTTGCTGGTAGATTTGAATGCCACAGACCCAGATGAAGGCACCAATGGCAAAATCATTTACTCCTTCAGCAGTCATGTGTCAATCAAGATTATTGAAACATTTAAGATTGACGCTGAAAATGGACAGATAACTTTAATCAAGAAGGTAGATTATGAGACCACCTCGTCCTATGAGCTTGATGTCCAGGCACAGGACATGGGGCCTAACTCGATTCCAGGCCACTGCAAGATAATCGTAAAAGTGGTGGATGTAAATGACAACAAGCCTAAAATTAATATCAATCTGATGACACAGGGGAAGGAGGAGGTGGCCTACATCTCAGAGGCCGCACCGGTGGACACTTTTATTGCATTGGTGCGTGTGGATGACAGTGATTCTGGGCTGAATGGAGAAGTGACATGCAAACTGCATGGTCATGGTCACTTCCGGCTGCAAAAAACCTACGAGAACAACTACATGATCCTGACCAACGTTTCATTAGACCGTGAGAAGCGTTCTGAGTACAGCCTGACAGTGATCGCAGAAGACAGAGGTTCTCCTAGCCTGTCTACCATCAAACATTTCACTGTACAAGTGCAGGATGAGAACGACAACCCACCTCGCTTTGAGAAGAGCCGCTATGAGATATTCAAGTCTGAGAACAACTTACCTGGTGCGTATCTCACCTCAGTGTCAGCTACTGATCCAGATCTGGGCACCAATGGTCAGGTAACCTACTCCATCCTAGAAAGTACTATTCAAGGGAGGTCCATCTCCACGTATGTGACTATCGACCCATCCAGTGGTGCTGTGTACGCTCTCAGAAGCTTCGATCGTGAAGAAGTGGGCCGATTGGCCTTCACGGTTCAAGCACAGGACGGTGCAGGCGGGGTCTCACTTAGTGCCAATGCCACTGTTATCGTGACTGTTTTAGATGAGAATGACAATGCACCAATTATTGTGGCACCATCACTCAGCAACCACTCAGCTGATGTCCCACTTTGGAGACAGTCTGAACTTGGGCACTTGGTGACAGTCATCAAGACCACCGACCAGGATGCAGGAGCCAACGGGGAAGTCACATGCTCTATTGTGGGTGGAAATGAAGAAGGGTTGTTCTTGATGGAACCAAGAAGGTGTGAGCTCAGAACCAATGGAAGTGTGAATTCGTTGGATCGGGAGAGTTTTGATCTGGCTGTACTGGTTCAGGACCGCGGGGCATCCACTCGTCTCTCGACACGTGCAGTCCTTCATATTCTTTTACGTGACCACCCTGAGAGTCACTTTATTACACCTTCTGATTCTGGAGGCCAGGCCTCACTTGACCTCTCTATGATCATTATCATCTCACTGGGCGCCATCTGCGGTGTGCTACTGCTTGTCATGGTCTTGTTTGCCACACGATGTTCTAGAGAGCAGAAAGACCCACGCCACTCGTACAACTGCCGTGTGGCAGAGTCAACTTATCAAAACCACCCCAAGAAACCAGCTAGGCAGATCCACAAAGGTGATATCACACTGGTGCCCACTGTGAATGGGACACTGCCAGTGAGGGCCCATCCACGCTCACCTTCAGGTTCTCCAGCACCTGACAGCAGGCACAGTCATCACAGCCGTCAATCCCTCAACAGCCTTGTCACTATCTCCTCCAATCACGTACCAGAAAACTTTGCTTTAGAGCTTGCTCATGCCACACCGCCTGTTGAGGTAAGAGACTATCATAAATAAATACTCAAATAACCCATTACACATGTACTATTGTATTTCTAACTTACATTCTTAACAAAAGATTAACAATTGATGTACTTTGCTTTGAAACTGTTATGTGTTTTTTTTAAACTATATGTTTTGTTGCTACAAGTATACCATTGTACACTTTTATTTGTATGTGCATAGTATTTTCATTTTTTTCCATCCATTAACCCATCCATATGGCATGATCCTTCATCGCCCAACCCCAAAACACACCCCCCCCCCCATCCCCCCGTGTGTTGTATGCTGTCTGGTCCACCATTACTCATTTCCGTATCCATGTCTTTTTTTTCGTTTGCCCCTTCCCCCTTTTTTGTTCTTTTTTTTCTGTTCTGCTATAGCAAGTCTCACAGCTTCTGTCCATACTTCATCAGGGCCAGTATCAACCCAGGCCGAGTTTCCGTGGCAACAAATACACTCGGAGCTACAGGTAAACCAATCGCCTATCAGCCCACCATGCTTAAAGCGTTCCCCCGGGCACCTTAGAGAACCCGGGGCAATAAAATTTGTTGTCATCTGCTTCATATGAATCAATTTATTGTTTGCTGCTTTGTCATGGAGGCTAAAAAAAGTTAAATAAAAGTTCATAGTCTTGCATTACATCGCATTACCTCTCGTAAAAGTGAGCTGCATGCCTGCTGTACTTGAATGGGAATTATACAAATCAAGAAATCAGTATAAATCAGACTTATTGTATTTTTTTTAGGTATGCACTAAACGAGATGGATAAGTTCAGTCTGAAGGACAGTGGAAGAGGAGACAGCGAGGCTGGGGACAGTGATTGTGAGATGGGAAGAGAATCTCCATTGTTGGGAGAGGGATTTGGTGAGGTCTTTACTCCTGATGGACAGCACCGACCCCACCCAGGTAAAGAATAAGAAGATATTTTTTCCACTATTGTAAAAATCGATTTCAGTTTGTAGCTTTAGGAGTTTATTTTAAATGGGGACACACATTCTTGTTAAGGGTTACCCTGGTTGATCCCAGTTTGGTCGGGTAGCTGCCCATGGTACCTCTATAAAGTGTTCCCAATTTCTATGACATCTAAAGACATTTACACGATGTGTTTGAAAGACTTTACAAATGACATTGAATAGTATCATGTCCAATAGTATCATGGCCAATGAATCATGGCCAATATCACAAATAAGCATGCAAACTCATGCTGTCCAGCGGATGTTGCACCCGATCCAAAGAATCTTATTACACGGAATATTTAATGATAACTGTATTTTTGTCATGATAAAATAAGAGCTTAAAGCTAAATAAATGGTTAGGGGCGTATCTTAATTAGCAGCCGTATTTGACGAATAGGTTAGTGCCTTAAAAAAGTGCTCTTTTTCTGTAAATCTACCCAGTTTTATCTTTGATTCCCTGCTTTCATGTGAAAAAGGATCCAAATCAATGCCTCACTGAGGTTGTGCAAAAGCACCAGATTTTATTTTTATTAGCGCCAAGATGTATTATAAATGGCCCTTTCAAAGCTAATGGGCCCATAATGAAGTCCCTGGGTTGTGACGGAGCATGTTTAATGAAGGTTATAATTTGCCATATTTGATTTGAATTATATATTTATTCTTCAAAAGACATGGTGGGGAACGTGAGCGAGAGAGAGAAAGCGATAGACAGTCGAGTGAGACAGTCAAGGCAGAAGAGCTTTTATTCTATTGTTCGGCAGTAAACAAACTTATTTGAACGGTTAAGAGGCTGAATTAATTTGGTGTTCGTAAGGCTTTACACATTTTCTGAATTAAGAATTAAGTGCAGGCGGTTCAGAGTCGGTAGGAACAACACGGCTCATTAGATATTATCCAAATCATTTCATCTCTCGGAAAATAAAGTCTCAAACAAAGACTGCAATGTTCAAAAGCACTGTATTTTGTTATCAGAGGACCCTTGCTCAAATAGAATAAAACGAAACAAGCTAACGTGAGTGGTTTGTTTGTTTTCTCTTGTTTTCACAGTGGCTTCAGCGATGAAGCTTTGTACGGAAGAGTGTCGCGTTCTGGGTCACTCCGATCAATGCTGGATGCCCCCACCGCCCTCACAGGCCACAGCGGATTACAGAAGCAACCTTTACATTCCTGGTGAGGATCCTCAACAGGCTCCTGCCCCTGAAACTACCCAATCAGTAGAGTCCACCTTGAGAAAGAAAAGCTTCTCTACATTCGGTAAGGAAAGCGAGGAAGAGGAAGGACAAGAGGGCAAAGCAGAGAAAGGAGAAGACATTTGCGGGACCACATCTCTGCTGTCGGAGATGAACAGCGTTTTTCAGAGGCTCCTCCCTTCATCGTTAGATGCCTACACTGAGACCAATGAGACAGAGAAAGTTCCTGTTGCAGCAGGGTCACTCGAAAGGAGAAAGGGTCACCTGCCAGGGAAAGCAAACGCCGCATCGGCCTATCAGCATGGTGTGGCAGCCTGGGCCGCCAACACACATTTCCAGAACCCAGGTCACGGCCATGCGCCCGCAAGTCACGTATCTAGCTCACTGGCGGCTCCGTCTCTTGCAGCACCTCTATCCATGTCAGCTTCCTGTTCAAAATGGCTGCCAGCGATGGAGGAGATTCCAGAAAACCATGAAGAGGACGAGCTGGACTCGGTGCTGCACAGCAAACGTTGCGAAAGCCGCAGCGAGATAATGGACGCCAGCGAGCTGGTCGCAGAGATTAACAAACTATTACAGGATGTGCGGCAAAGCTAGAAGCGGCTAAATACCGCAGAACATAAACACGCAATGCGCGAGAAGTGGTATTTAAAACGAAAAATATCAGAGACCTGCAATTGTCCTTAAAGTTGCATTTCTGATCGTCATGTGTTTTGTGAATGCTAATTATCCAAAAAATATATGGATTTCCTGTTTTTTTTGTTTTTCTTGGGACACAGTGTACACAATGTGAGTGTATTTATCTTTGTATTTTAAAAATACAATTTGTAGTCTTTATATTTATAAAAAAAAACTTCATGTACATAAACCTAAACAATCAGATTTTTATTTTTATATTTTGAACGCATGTTAAGAAAATAATCAAGGCTGACATGCCGATGTAAATAGTCCTATTTATGAAAAAACACACATTTTATGTTATTGTTACATATATAATATAAGTATCCTGAAATTATTGTGTTACGGGGAGGGAAGCATGTCAGGGGTTCACATTTATAGCGATGTATTTATGATGTATTGTGATCAAGTTCGATTTATGTTCAAATAAAAAGAAAGGACCTGTTATTTCTTTCTTTGTGTGTGTGTGTGCTATTACAGTTTTAAGATAATATACTATAATAATCACACTAAACTCACGTAGGCCTATAGACTAATATATCATTTAGAAAATATGCCATTCGTGCGATCTGATATCCTCACCTTCGCTTTTATCGCCCCCTGCTGGTCATTACCGGGAAGTGAGTGGGAATGTTTCCCGTTTTTTCACGAAATCTAAAGTAAAGACGCAAACATACAAAAAAATATTTAAACAAAAATACATCAATAATAATCTTTACATTTGTTTAGGAAACATCTACAAGCATAAAATTATACATTTTAAATATTTGTGTCCTCTGTCAACCTGTACGTTTAATATCTGAAACATGTCCGATCAGAGCCCCCTAGAGGCCAGCACGTGTAATAACACTGCAAAAAAAATTCCTACAGAAACTCAAGCAGTTATATTTACGTTCCAGTTATAAAGAAAATCGTATAATTATATCCTCATTAATATATAAAATATATAATCATAATACCACAATATGTTTTTTTGGAATATTTGAATAAAATATCACCGTATGTTGATGGCCGTCAGTGCTGGTGACAATTAAAAGCCTCATACAACTAATGGCTTTATAAATTTAGGGTTAGGGTTAGGGTAAACCTGGAAACGTTCTCACAACATTGGCTAGCGTTCTCTGGAAGTCCCTTTATCAGGAAGCGTTTTCACAATAATGTTAGCGGAACCCAGTTACCTTCAAATAACGTCGACATTAAAACATTATCCTTACATTGTTAGTGGAACGTTTTAATAACGTTACTACATTGAAATGTTTATTTTTGTACAGGGTTCTTTACTGATCGACTTCAGCAACCTCATTAGTCTGACACGTTCTGATTATATTCTTTGATCATTATTTGTAGGGCAGCACTGTTGTCTCACAGCAAGAAGGCCCGGGTTCAATGCCCAGGCAGGGGTCTTTCTGTGTGGAGTTTGCATGTGCTTGCGTAGGTTTACTCCCACGGTCCGAAAACATTTACAGCATTTGTATGTTAGATTGACTGGTGATTCTAAATTGCCCAAAAGAGTGAGTGTGAGTGTGTGTGTGGTGCCCTGTGATGGACTGGCGACCTGTCCAGGGTGTAGAACCCCTCCTGCCTTTCACCCTTTCAGAGATAAGCTTCAGCAGATCCCCGTAACCCTAAATTAGGGAATAAGCGAGTAAAGAAGATGAAAAAATGAATGTTTTTGTCTCTTGTTTGTTCTTTGTTCATTTTAAAACAAAACTCCAACGTTCCATTGATTTACGGGATTATTTCAAAAATTAATTTTTTTGTGGTGTGTGTGTGTGTGTGTGTGTGTGTGTGTGTGTTTCTAGTCGCTGTATTTTCTCCACATGAAAAGAACTATAAAAAGGGTTTCTTGGGCTCAGGAATGTTTAACATTATTTTTTAATGTTTTTTTTTATTATTATTATTTCTGTTTAATCGGCGCTCGACACCGCGTGACAGCATTTAGACTGAAATCAATAAACAGCAACAACAAAGAGTCAAAACACTCGATTACGAAAATAACATTTCTTGTAAAAATGCAGCCTTGACACACACACCTTCCTGAAAAAGAGGGGAAAACACACACACACACACACACACACAAACACACACTCAAGAAATCTGCACTGAATATGTGTGTGGGGGTGTGTAACAAACATCTATATATTTTTGTAAATTGTTTTTCTAATGATTTCTTGTAATTTGTTTCTTGATTTGCCTTTTGTATTTTAATTCATTTTTCTTTTCGTATTTTATTTTAACGTTTTTCCCTGTACACTTATTTCAGTTATTATTTTATATTATTTTAACCAGTAAAATTTAGCTTTTATCTAAAAAGTGCTTTAAATCAAACCCTATTCCATTCATCTTTAATTCCTAAATGACTCAAATGGTTAAGGTGCTGAGTTGTTAATCTGAAGACCAGAAACACCTGGGTTCAAGCCCCACCTCCGGCAAGTCAACCACTGTTGGGTCCTTGAGCAAGACCCTTAACCCCTCCTGCTCCAGGGGCGCTGTATCATAGCTGACCCTGCGCTCTGACCCCCAACTTACTAAGATGGGATATGCGAAAAATGCATTTCATTGGCTCTGTACACGTACCTTGCACAATGAATTGAATATACTTAATTCCTATTAATTTTCTAAAATAAGGTGCCTTAAAAAGTATTCATTCCCTCCAGCAAACTTTTTCACATTTTGTCATGTTACAACCACAAACTTAAATGTTTTTTTTTAATTAAGATTTCATGTAACAGACCAACACAAAGTAGAATATAATTGTAAACTGGAATAAAAATGATATACGGTAATGATCAACTTTAAACAAATAAAAAATCTGAAAAGTGTGTTTTATATTCAGTCCTCCTGCATCAATACTTTGCAGAGCCGCCTTTCACTGCAATTACAGCCGCAGGTCTTTTGGGGTACCAGCATTGCACATCTAGAGACTGAAATTTTTGCCCATTTTTCTTTGCAAAATAGCCCAAACTCAGCTAGATTGCATGGGGAGCGTCTGTGAACAGCAATTTTCAGGTCTTGCCACAGATGCTCAGTGGGATTAAGGGCTGGACTTAGAGACTGGACCCTTCTAACACATAAATATTCTTTGATCCCATCCATTCCATTGTAGCTCTGGCTGTATGTTTAGGGTCATTGTCTTGCCGGAGGGTGAATCCCCTTCCCAGTCTCGAGTCTTTTGCAGCCTCCAACAGGTTTTCTTCCATTCATCTTCCCATCAACTCTGACCATCTTCCCTGTTCCTGCTAAAGAAAAGCATCTCACAGCATGATTCTGCCACCACCATGCTTCACAGTGAGAATGGTGTGTTCAGAGTGATAAGCAGTGTTACTTTTCCACCACACATACCACTTTGCATTTAGGCCAAAAAGTTCAACTTTGGTCTCATCTGACCAGAGCACCTTATTTCACGTTTGTTGTGTCCCCTATGTGGCAAACTGCAAACAGGACTTCTTATGTCTTTCTTTCAACAATGGCTTTCTTCTTGTCACTCTTTCATAAAGGCCAGATTTGTGGAGTTTGTGGACAGATTCTTCCACCTGAGCTGTGTATTTCTGCAGCTCCCCTAAGGTGATCTCTGACCAGTGCTCCTCTTGCTCGGTCTTTCAGTTTAGGTGGACAGTAATGTTCTTGGTGGGTTTGCAGTTGTGGCATACTTTTTTCCATTTTTGGACGATGGATTGAACAGTGCTCCTTGAGATGTTCAAAGATTGGGATATTTTTTTTAACCTATGCCTGCTTTAAACCTCTCCACAACTTTATCCCTGACCCGGCTGGTGAATTCCCTGGTCTTCATGATGCTGTTTGTTCACTAGTGTTTTCTAATAAACCACTGAGGCCTTCACAGAACTGGTGTATTTATACTGAGACTAAATTACACACAGGCGGACTCTATTAACTAATCAGGTGAGTTCTGAAGGCAATTGATTGCACTGGATTTTATTTAGGGGTATTAGGGGGGCTGAATACAATGCACTCCACACTTTTAAGATTTTTATGTGCTTAAAATTTTGAAAATATTATATTATTTTTGTTCCACTTCACAATTATGTGCTACGTTGTGTTGGTCTGTTATATAAAATCTTAATAAAATACATTTAAGTTTGTGACAAAATGTAAAAAGTTTACTATATACTACATCCCTTAACACACACACACACACACACACACACACATTAAAGAGTTCAAAACAGATGAATTAAACATCTTTTGTTTGAACATGTTCTGTTGGGTGAGTCAGAAAGTCGACATGATTACACCAATTAATCGACCTAGAAAAAGCCTGTGTGTGACACAAGCCTGATTACGTGTGTGTGTGTACGTACAACTGGTAATCATGGCTCTATTCTCTTTGTGTCGCTGCTGCTCAGAACATTGTGAAAGATGTTAATGTTGTTTGTTAATTACAAAAACGAGCTTTAGGCCAAATAAACAGCTTCACCACGGCCCGAAAAGAGTAACTCACCTGCTAGCACGATGTAAACACGCGATTAACCGTTCTGTAGGATGCCAAATGCACATTAATCCCCCTTGTTATGCGTGGCTAATGAGGCAGTGCTGTAGCTCTGCTCTGTCGAGTAAAACTGAGTTCCGGAAATTTCCTGTTTCTGAAGTCACCTGCATTTTTAAAAGCGGTGCCAGGGCCACGCTTAGAATCCGCCGTCCCTCTTCTGCTGTACAAATGCTTCCCTGATTAATAATGCCATTAGTGGCGAGGGTGCTGATGGGAGCAGCTGGTCACACTGATAGGAGGAAATGTAAAGTGACAGTTAGGATGACATTGAGGGAAGATTAAATGCAGGAATAATACACTAATCATAAGCGTTGGCATGGTCATGTGACACACCAAGCGCTCTCCGAGACAGAAGAGTGGCACAGAATCTGAGTGACCTGGAATTGATGAATCTGATCGGGCAGAGGAAGCAAAATCATTCTAATTTTGCATCACATGAGAAACTAAATAGTGAGTAATATTTGCTAAATTTATATTTTTTGTCTTACTATAACATAAAAACTCTATCCAGCATCCAGTAAACATAATATATAACATATTCACTGCATAATAATAATGCATTTTAGTGATTACCATTGTCAATTGACATAATATGTATCTTTAAAAATAATGTCATTTCATGTACTCTTTGAGGCCCCCTGGTGGCCACAGAGGCTCTAAACAACCACTTAGTTCAAGTATGCCTTAAACCGGCTCAGCTTTTGGACATATTCTGGATTTATAGAATTCTTAAACTTTCCCATAAATAAAAGATAAAAGATTTGCATGAGAGACAGAGAGAGAGAGTTAAAGAGAGAGAGAGAATAAGAGAGAGAAACAGAGAGCAAAAGAAAGAAAAGAGTAAAACACAGCTCACAATAGAGAAACAAACAGAAATAAAGAGAGATAAAAGATAGATATTAGATAGAAATAGAGAGAGAGAGAGAGAGAGAGAGAGAGAGAGATAAGGCAGATTAAATATTGCAATGAGAGTAAGAAAGAAAAAGAAACAGACACAGAGAGAGATAATATAAATAAATCAGAATAAGAGTGACAGAGAGAAAAGTGTAATAAGAGAGAGAGAGAGAGAGAGAGAGAGAGAGTATTCTCCTTACCATCTCATCAAATGCAAAAAAAATTACTGCTACAGAAAATCGATTAACACCCTTTTTGACCAATCAACCAATCAGGCTGAACAGTGATGTTGTATCCTGGGGGTGTGTATAGTTCCTGCTCCTGAATACTGACAATTCCTTCACCACCAGATGGCAGTATTTGTACACACGTGTCCTCTTTGTGTTTTTCATCCCTCCTCATATGAAATCAGCTCCTCTGGTGGCTGAGAAAGGAAAGAAAAGGAAGAATCTTAAGAGCTGGAAATATTCTTAGAACTCTGAGAGATTTAATCCCATCTCCCGCCGAAAATCAGGGTTCCTTGTGAATCGGAGGAAAATCCGCAAATGAATGCAGACTGAAAAATGCGACTTTTTCTATTGTAGGTTTTTCTATACGCTTATAAATCTCCTGCTGGTTAGGTGGAGGAGACGGAAGGATAAAACAGGGTCTTATTAAAGTGGGGGGAGTCTGAGAATGAGAAAGAGAGAGAGAGAGAGTGAGAGATAGAGGGGAATGCAATACATAGAGAAAGATATAGTTTAAAAAAGGATGAGAAGGGTGATAAAAGGATATGAGAGAGAAAGAAAGAAAGAAAGAAAGAAAAGAAAGCAAAGAAAGAAAACACTAAGTGCGAGGGATGCAATACATATATATATTAATTATAAAGAATACAGGAATGGGGGAGTGAAAAAATATTGGGATAGATTAGCGAGAGAGAAAGAGAGAGAGAGAGAGAGAGATGGGGCTGGTACAGAGTTACAGAGATAAGATAGAGGAGTTACAGAGATTAGCTCTTCTTAAAATGTTGATATTAAAAGAGACTAGCTAATAGAGTTACAGACATTAGCTTGTGACGCTAGAGGGATTAGCTACTTAAGGTACAGCGATTAGCGAGCTAAATTACTGCAATTATCTAGAAGAGTTACAGAGATAAACTAGCGGATTTACAGAGATTAACTAGTGGATTAGCTAGTAAAATGACAGAAATTAGCTATTTTTATAATATTAAATGACAAGATTTCATATTATTCATATTCATATGTATTATTAATCAAATGGACACGTTGTTGTCTTCTTTTTATCTCTACATCATCCTCCATTAATATTTTGCATTCTTTTAAACAGACTTTATTTTAAATGATGAGGATAAAACACATCACACTTGTGTGACGAGCTGACAGTGTTTTTAACATACATCATGTTTTAACGAAGACTTTAATAATAAATCATCCATTTATTATTAATAAAGCGTATCTAATATGGCAATCCCTTCTCCATACTTGCATCCAGGTACAAGGGTCAGAGGTCACAGGAAGCCTAGCCTCATGACAATGTCAACTTGATGTAGGAGGCAAATGTATGATTACCTTTTCTTTTCTGCCACTGTGATTTTAAGGGATTTTAGATTCCACAGGCGGCTGTGACCGAGTCAGACTCAGCTGGTCGATGTCATTCTGCAGTGTGTGTGGGTGTGTACTTATTAAATCATGAGGTTAAACACTAGCCCAAAATCCCTCATATGACCCGCTTCCTGTGGAGTGACCACACAGCATCTGACTCCAAACATTCTTTCATTCTTTGGTCACATTTTGGACATTTAAGCCGTAATGTTAGCAGTGATGCTCAGGCAGGAGGCAAGTTGCTGTCAATCAAAGACACTGGGATTCTTCATTAGAAGTTAAATAAAACTTAAAAGTGAAAGATCTAAAAAAGTGTCCACATTCTGTCACTTCCTGCTATGGATCATGGATTATACTTAGGGGCCCCAGCATTGGCAGATTGGTATTGCTGGGGATTGAACTCAAAACCTTCTGATCAGTAACTCAGATCATAGCCACTAAGTTACCCCAAGCTCCTGGGTGGATGGATGGATGGATGGATGGAAGAAAGGAAGGAAGGAAGGATGGATGGTTGGATGGATGGAATGATTGATAGAGAGATGGATGGATGGAAGGATGGAGACACGAATGGATGAATAGTTCCTTTACACCTCCTGCAAAAATGGGTTTATACGTTAAAGATCAATTTTTAGCACTTGGTGCACATCCTTTATTACAGAAGTTATTTGTTGTTTTAAAAAATCCCTATCTGAGTGTAATAGGTCAAGAACTAACAATACCGTTGAGAAGATACCACATCCAAAAAAAAACACAGGTCAGTGTATCATTTTTATTTTCAGGAAGACATGGTTCCATACAGGAATTAAATACAAAATATAAGATAAAAATAAAGAAGAATTTAACGAATGTTTACACAAACCTTCTTTCTGTTTATGTGGGGTTTTTTTCAGGGCCGACTCAGGCTTTTATGATGTCCTAAGCAAAATTTAATTTGGGGGACCTTTGGTGCCCACAATATGACATATAGTCAATCCTTGATTATTCGCACACTTTAAATCTAACACACCTATTATCAGTTTTATTCGTTGTAGCTGACAAACATTGTAACAATGTTTGTACCTTTCTACGATTTTCAACTGTAAAAGTAGCAAACGCACCTGAGCGCTCAGGTGTCCATTTACCCATTTCAAAGTCTTGCAGTACTAAGTGGCACACTAAATATGGTGGACTGAAAAATAGCTAAGTAACCCATATTTAATTAATAACGCCATCAAATGTAGCAAAGAAAAAGTCAATTTCTGTGACTAAAAATGAACTTTAACGAGAGTAAAATTAATGCCAGCTTAAACCGATTCTTAAAAGGACATTTTTTACAAAAAACTCCATGTAAGGAAGAGAATATAATATGTTACTACCCTCTCCTGATAATCACAGAGTGCCAAAACACTGTGTATGTTGTTCCTATACCAAAATAAGGCATTAGATGAGTTTATATTAATACACACCGACAGATGGAACTATTGTCTCAGCTTCAGCTATAAAAAATAAATCTACCATCAGAGCTATTGCGTAACATATACTTTACCACTTGTAGCAATATTAACATTATAAACTGCATAACCAAATGTTTGTGGACACCTTAATAGCATAGCCAAAGCACACAATCCTCCAGAATGTCTTTGTATGTTGTATCATTTCATTTTTCCTTCACTGGAACTAAGAGACTCAAACCCTGTTCCTGTGCATAAAAGCCCTGATCTTCATAAAGACATGCTGTGTTCTGATTGGTGTAAAACTTTCATGTCCTTTACAGAGTCCTAACTCTTGACAGACTAAACACCTTTAAGAATTGAATGATCAAAAGTCACATGACACAATGCTGGTGGAATGTTTCCAGAAGTGGTGGTGATTTAAGAAAGAAAAGTGAGACATCATCTAAAATAGAAGTCAGGCGTTCCATTACTTCAGTATGTTTAGAGTATCATTAGAAAAACCCTAAATTAAAAAAAAAAAACCCATCTAAGCAGGTAGGTGGCACCATGGCGCCCACATTGTCTGTTTTTTATCCACTGCAGAGTTTCAGATGTGAAATTGTCACAGTTTGAAGAAAATGAATCTGAGCTGGTGTAAACGATGTTGTTGTAATATGAAAATTACAGTCTACCCCAGACTAGAACCGTCATCCAAAACATACATTAACTTCTCTCTATGGTGCTCCAGGCAAAACAACACTGGAGCAGCGTGTGGGTGTTTAAGCCATTACACACAGCAGATTTCTTTCTGCCTGCACGCCGCTCCTCTCATCCAGCTCCCGCTATCTGCCGTGAAGAAAGACGGAGCTGCAACACGCGGCATCGTTAAGACGTTACGATGAATTCCGTGCAAACACAAAATAACAGGAGTTTTTTTTAAAGGGAACCTCCACAGAGGTGAGAGGAACCTGGGGTTATTTCTAGTGCGCCATCTTATCGTGGAAAAAAATAGGTAAAAAAAGTCCGCCTCCGTTCTGACATCGTTCGCAACTCCTTAGACGTCTGGTGGCCTAAGGATGCACTCTTCTCATTGGAAATGTTAAAGGATGGTGGTGTCAGAGGGATAAAAGTAAAAAAAAAAACAGATTTCCTTTTGACAAGCGCCGCTTTGGTCAACCGACTTAGCACTAGTCAAAAGTGTTACTAGAAATAAAATGGTACTTAATTAAACATTAAATCGTATCAATTTGCTTGTAACTAACTGGCGTGGATCTTTCATGGTTTTTTTTCCATCTCTTAAAGGTTTTTTATCTACTTTTAAAAGTTTGACAGTTAATGAGTGTGAGAGAGAAAAACCCCACACACACACAGACTGAGACAGAAGAAATAAAGCTAAAATGAGACTAAAATGAGCCATCATGGGTCATATCATCAAACCATCATCATTCCTTCTGACAACCCTGAACGCAAACACACACACACACACACACACACACACAGATGTAGGTGCTGGTATGGCGTTAGTTCTTTATTTATTCATAGTTTTTAGCACACAGGATGAAACTCCTTTGAGAGACGGAATCTCATTTATGAAGCTCTCCAGAATATCTGCATCCTGAATATCTGACGTGCTGTTACCCAGAAACAGGTTCGGAACCCCTGGAGTCCTGCATTTTAGTAACATGCTCAGAGACAGGAAGAAGAAGCTTTAATATAACCCGATTTATATTCATGAAAGCAATGTTTTATCCAGAGCTATTGTATTTTGCTAAAGAAAGCATGTGTATTACTCATACACTCAACTAACTGGGTGTATATTGAGTAGTGTGTGTGTGTGTGTGTAATATATATATATATAATAATTATATATATATGTGTGTGTAACCATCTATCAGATAAATTCAGATCCTATGAGTGGCACTCGGGGTTGAAGCTGAGCGTGCTCGGGGATCGAATGCTAATTGCACCATCTGCTTTTAGTCCGGCGTGATACCAAAGGCTAGCCCTCAGGAGGCCAGGAAGAGAAACCGAGGTAAAAAAGATATACTGTTACTCTGAAAAGTATTTCAGAAGTTTACTTGACTTGAAATGACAAATCTACAGATAAGTTGAAGTCTATTAGTTCTATACTCGTTGCTTATACTCTCTATACTCAGTCTATTTGTCATTTTTTTAACACATTTACAGCCCTTATCCAGATCTCTTTTATACAACTGAGCAATTAGAGGTTGAGAGCTTTGCTAGTGCTGGGAATCAAACCCTGATCTTCAAATTAGTAGTCCAACACCTTAACCACTGTGCTACCACTTCGCTAACAAAATAAAACAAGTCAACAAGTTAACTAATTTTTACACCTAAAGGATATGTTTAATCAGTAGTAAGCAGTCGACTAGTAGAACAGAACTAGTGCACTTTTGTTTATATCACTTTAAAGGAGACGTTCTAGAAGAATCAAACTTGTCTATTTAAGTTGATTTACAGAAAAAAATTCTCAGTCGATTTACAGTACCAACGGAGTCGACTTCAAAGTTTTATGTTATAAACTGACAGATTTACCGAACCAGTGTTAAAATAGTTCACTTACAAATTCACCACTGGATTATTGATCTTAGTCACTCAGTACAGGAAGAAAACTCTGGATTTAGACTTCAACTGACCTTCAGTTTACTTTTACATTTGGCGGAGATCCTTATCCAGACAACCTATAAGACATTTAACTCTTTTATACAGTATAACTGAGCAATTAAGGGTTAAGGGCCTTGCTCAAGGGCCCAACAGCGGCAAATTAGTGGAGCTGGGAATCAAACCCTGATCTTCCAAACCCTGATCAGTCCAACACCTTAACCACTGCACTACCACTTCCCTTAATATAAACTTCAAGTATAATTTTCAGTAAGTGTAGTAAGTTCTATTTAACTGATTTTTCTGTGAGTATTAGTACCCAAAGTGTTACATCCACATATGTCAATCCCGCTCCTGGTTACTCATTAAAAATACCTTGGCATAGAACGTAACATTTACATTTACAGCAACTAACAATTATTTCTTTTACACAACTGAGCAATTAGGAGTTATGGGCCTAACTTTGGGGTCCAGCAGCAGTGCTGGGAATCGAACCTACAATCTACTGATTAGCAGCTATCACCTTTCCACAACATTACTAAAAGCGTTAGCATAATTAATCTGATACTTGGTGCTTAATCAGGTAACAGAGCTTCTACAAATAATTAAATAACCTTTACGGTGATATTACTGTATTGTGCTAGACCTCCAGTTTAGCCTGAATTAGCAAAACAATGAAAGGTTGTGGTGATTATTAGTGCAACAGCTAAATATACTTGCAAAACACATATCAAAAAAGACCCACGTGGAATCTAGATGTTTTGTATGGAATAAAACACTTTTGTGGTGTGAAAGTGAAAGGAAAATAAGCCACATTAACTATATAACACTATAACTATATAACACTATAACTATACTCCACAATAAGTCGCATAGTCAGTATTAGCTGAGCCGCTGTACACTGGCTTTCCCCTCACCAGATCCTCACAAAGTGTAACTCAATCTTAATGATGTCACAAAATGTTATTACATCTTTAGTACCTTCTGGTAAAAGCACTGACAATGAAGACTCTTTCCATAAATGCTCTATAAATCTACAAATCTTTTTAATGCATTATAAGCCCTGTGTTTGTTTTTCTTCTCCGGTAACTCAATTCTAAATGATGAAGTGTGTCTCCGATCACTTTTATTGATTTTAAGCTAAAGATAAAAACTATCTGTAATGGTTATGTCACACACATGCCATTGTACAATACATGGCTTCTATTGACAAAATGGCCTCTACTCAATATCCCCACACCAGGACAATCGCAAGGCTGACACGAAACATATCGACTGCCGGCACGTCTTAAGGTCAAATGTCTTAACGTCTTAATGTCCTATAGTTGTTGAAATATTTTTAGACAATTGCTTCCTTTGTCCTGCTTTCTACGTGGGGCCTATTTTCGTCTTTCTGCTTTATTTATTTTTATTTCCTTATGGTGAAGGAAAAGCACCTTCCTGTTGTCAACATCCTTTCTTCCCTCTTTCCTTCCTTCCTTTCGCCCTTCCTTTTTTCCTTCCTTCCTTCGCTTTTATCCTGCCTGCCTTCCTTCCTTCATTTCTTCCTTCCCTCCTTTTATCCTTCCTTCCTTTCAGTTCATCCTTTCTTTCTTCCTTCTGTCTGTTCATCTGCCCGTCCTTCTGTCCATCCAACCAGCTCATGTCTTATGTCCGCTCTATAAAAATGTCCTTCCTATTCCCTATGTTAAATCATCCTTCCTCTTACCTTCTTCCTACTTTCTGTTTGCCAAAAATGTCTAGTTTATAACCTCCTCCCTGCATTCAATAGTTTCCTAACTGTTCACAATTTTTTTTCATTTCTTTGCTTCATCTTTTGTCATTCACATCTGTTTTCTACTTCCTTTCTCTGAATGTCCGCTGCCTTCCTTCTATTTCTTCCTCCTGTGAATGCATCAGGCCGTAGTTTCTGATTTGTTTTTAATTTTTTCTAATCATGGAGATTTCCAGCTCCTGTTCTACTTTTTCTGTTCTCACTCCTCTCAAACTCTCAAAACTTCCTCTCTTTTACCTTTCTTCTTCCTTCCTGTTCTCTACTTCCTGCTTTCAAACTTTTGTTATATTTCGCCTCCTCCTACCTTTTTTCTTGTAAAAGACAAGCTACAAGATCCCACCTTTGCCTAGTCTGATTGTTACTTCCTTCCTTACAACATTTTCCGCCCTTCTTGTAGTGTCTTTCTTCTTTGTGGCTGTTTATTTCCTCTGTAAATGTTTCCTGCCTTGTTTCTGCTTTGTTTTTCTTGTGACAATTTCTTTTATTTTTCTTCCAACTACTCACTACTTCCTCTATGCTTTTTGTCTTCCTTTCTTTTTTCCCAACATCTTTCAGAACGCACATCCTCCAAATCTTTCCTCAGTAATACCGGTGTTTAGTCAGGGAGTAAAAATCTTGGGGTCTCTGTAAGGTCACAATTTCTAGCTAATTAAAGAACATCCTCCTAATGTCTCACTGTTCCAGATAACACTGAGAGAAAATTCAATTTAGCTTTCCTCTCTCAGCTCAGCTCTTTCCAGCACGCAGGATAGAGCATTCAAATGAAGCGTGAGCGGAAAATGCTAGATGTGCTGCTTTTGTGCGCGTTTCCTCTCCACAAAGCCATATTTCTACAACGTACGGTAGTGTGAACATCGGACAAATTAAAGCAGCTCTCTCAGTATAACAGCTATAACTCATCAGACGACATTACAGGCGTTCGCTCAAATGCTTAGCAAGCAGCGGGAAAAAATGAGAGAGAGCGAGAGAGAGAGCGAGAGAGAGATAGTGAAAGCAAGAAAGAGTGTCGAGGAAGAATAAGCAGAAAGAGGTTCATCTCCTAAAGGCAAACATATTTAATATTAAAGTTCATTCATACGGTTTTATATGAGGCTTGTGAGACGGCACATTAATCTTGCATGCTTTCAGGAATATGAAGGATGATTTCTGTGGCCTAGCAGACGCTAAGTGTAATGGGCAATGCTCACTCGCTGCAGGAGGGAGTCTGAAATCCAGCCGTCGTGAAGAGCGAAGGAGAATTTTTTTTTTTCGCATGACTCTTTCTTACCGAGCCACTTTATCAATCGGATAAGCGGGATGAATAGAAACAAACACACGTCTATGCTTAAAGCTAACAGGTTAAGAAAGACTCCTTGGTTTCTTTCGAGGTACCGCCTGAATATTTTTTTTTCCCCCCTGATGGTGAAGTTTACGTTAAACAGATGCAACTTTCTCTTTATGATTGATATTGATAAAAATTTGATTTGATGGATTTAAAGGAGACATTAAACTGATTTAGGGGGATTTAGAACCTTTCATGCTTTTGAAAATAGAACTGTACACCAAATTTAACCGCAATTTTGACACAAACAACTCAGAAACCTCAATTTCAGAAACTTCAACTCGAGCGGGATTCAGTCACGATTTCTCAGTATTGTGACTGAACAAATGAACAAAAATTCTTGATTCGTTTGGTGACTGTAAATATAACTAGCTTGCATTGCTAACATGCTAACAAATTTAAATCATTTACATGGCCAACTTTCACATTGAGTAGTTATTAGAGATACTCATCTCTAACTATTTAGCTCTAGAATAAACATTACAATTAGTATTGTGTTTTTAAAGAAAAAACTGGCCACACCCACAAATGACAATAAATGTCTAGGTGACAAAAATTATCATTAGCTATTAGTCATTTATAAATTACTATTCCAAATAAATTACTATAATGACCCTTTAGTTCGCAATAAGTAATACTTGCATTATCTCCAACTGTCTGAAGCACATAGTTGTCTAGTTGTAGCATTTCATTATTCCTTCACAACAATGTTCCTGTGCACAAAACCCCTGATCTTCATAAAGACATGCTGTGTCCTGGATGTTTTGGAGTGGAAGGACTCTCATGTCCTGTACGGAGTCCTGACTCAACGCATTTAAAATTAAACACCTTTGGGATGAACTGGAACCCCGACTGAACCCCAAACCTCCTCACCCCAAAATTAGTGTCTGATCTCACTAATACTATTGTAACTAAATGATCAAATCCACAAAGTCACATGACACAATCTAGTGAAAAGTCTCTATAGAACTGTGGAGGTTCTTATAGCAGGAAGGGTAAGACTAAAATAACATCTGGAAGATCCACAATGTCCAAAAAAACAGATGTATATGTCTTTATTTGTCACATAAACTCTACAGCACAGTGAAATGTGTTTCTTCGCATATCCCATTTTAGAAAGTTGGGGTCAAAGTTAGCTATGATACAGCACCCTTGGAGCAGGAAGGGTTAGGGGTCTTGTTCAAGACCCCAACAGTGGCTGACTGGTGGTGGGAGGGCTTGAACCCAGGTCTTCCTGGTCTTCCAATAAACAAATTAACCCAACCACCACTGCACTGACTGTGGTATGAAACATATTTTACTATTTCTGAGTAGAAAACCAAGTGTTTCATTTCTTATATATCAGCATTAATCCAGTCATAATGATGTCAAAGGATCCTTTATAAAAGGAAAACATAACACTACATCTGAGTAAGTGCTGGTAATTAAATTGAAATAGAGAGTAAAGAAAGGAAATAAACCACCAAGGTTTCTCTCCACCAGGGGCCATTGTTCCTCTCCTCTCTCTTATTTTTCATTTTTGATTTCTCCCACCCTCTGTGTCTCGACCTTGTTGAGCTTCCTTCTCTTTAGTCCTCTCTTACTGACCACCGCTGCCCTCGACACTCTCTCAGAATGATAAAAGCTTTAAAAAAAGAAAAGAAGGAATAAAGCACTCTCCCTGCAGCTCCAGTCTATTTTTTTCTGACTGACGCTTGACCCTTTTGCTAAGGCAGTGTGAGAGTTTTTTACAGCCCACAGCTCACTCGGTGGACCGGCGTAAAATATGCTTCATTTCCTGGTATCTTAAGAACACAAGACAAATCTTGGGTTCTTGTAATTTTACACCAAACGCGTGTTTGATTTTTGGATATCTTGCCAGGTTTAGGTTTACCATGTTTACACTCATGTTTGCACTCTCGTTCTTGGTGATATTGATTGCTTCGGTCTGGCCAGCTGCTCTGAAGAACCCAAAACCATCAAATATCATCACTAACTCACATCAGTAAAAATAAACGAAGACGGTGATGACATCGCGTCTGATTGTATGACACTTTTGAGTCGATCAATCGATGATAGACGTCGCTCTTGGAAGCCTGGTCTCCTTGACCTCTACCCCCTCAGTGGGGCCCTAAACGGCTAATATTGATGCACTCCTAGACAGGCTCCTCCGTGTCTGTACCGGGAAGTCAACCTGAGACGCTGAGACGCAGCAGCAGGATCAGTGAAGGATGTGATAAATCATGGATACAGTGCTGTGGTGTAGTGATGTGTGTGTGTGTGTGTGTGTGTGTGTGTGTTTAGGTCCTAGTTTATATACAGTACATTGCTGTGATTTCGTTACACCACTGAGCCATAACTATTATCAACAGTGACTAACATGTATCTAATTTATACAAGTGAGAAGTTTAGGGGTTAGAAGTCTGGCTCCAGAGCCCAGCAGAGGCAGATTTCTGACTTTAAGACTTGATAATCTTCTTATTAGTAGTCCTAAACCCTTGTCTTAATGTCTACCACTTATATTACACCTTTCTGTCCTTAATATAGTCATGATATTATATCCTTATGGATAGTTAGTGTTAGTTCTTAGTGCTTTCTATCTGAGAAAACACTCACTAATAAATAAAAGGTTTTCAGGATTAGCAAGAAAAAATGATCAATAAAAGGGATTTTTGTTGCATGTATTCTAGTCCTTTTGCTAACGTCGCGGCTAACAATCTCGCAAAACTCAGGCATTCTTCAAAAGAAGCTCTAAAACTAACCCATTACTAAATTAAAAATCAGGACCACAGTTTTACTAAATACATCATGATTATTTTTTTACACAATTGTAGTGAGTGTCTTTCTGAAAAACAGAAATTGTTTGCAGTAATTGTAGCTCTTGATAGGGATTGGATGGTTATCAGATATTGTTTCGTCTATTATTTAGACTTGCATCTGACTTGGAATTAATTTAGCCCTGATTTTAAACTTGACTTGTGCTTAATGTTGGCTTATTTTGGACTAGACTTGATATTATTGTATATTTTGGCTTAGATATTTTGCTTTGTCTATGACTCAATTTATCTTTTCTGACTTGATTTGAATTTAATAATGGCTTACTTTGGACTTGACTTTGACTTGTTTTAGACTCCGTCTTGGATCATTTAAGCTTTGACTTGATTTTGTCTTATTTCGGACTCTACTTGGTTAATTACACCTTTGTGGACGTCATCAACTGAATTCAAAAGAAATTCAATAGACTGTCTGGCCTTCTTAGATCTTTCTAAGAATTGCTGTTGTGTTATTGTTGTTGTTGTTTTTGTTGTTTGAAGAACAGCACTCCTGATAATACATCAAAGTAATACCTGAATTGAATCAAAGTGATAAATCATTCCCTTTTTCTTTCTCCATGTTGTACACACACAAGCACTTCTCTCTTCCTTTTACATCATGTTCTCTCCCTCCTCCATTGTTTTTTTTTCTCATCTCTCACTCTCTCTCATCCTCACACAGCACTAAATCTCTTCCCAGCGACTGTAATGGTCTGTGAATGAAAGGGAGGTCAGAATGTGAGGCTGCCGAGATCTGTAAGTGCCCGATCAATACGCCAATTGGATTTGCCCGCTCACATTAAGCAGTGCATCTAATACCCTCCCCCGGCCCTCGGTGCAGCACACCATCATTTAATTACACTCAATGTGTTACAACCGCACGGACTTAGGTCAGTCTTTTTAATCAGAGACCAGAGCTAGCTCTGTCCAGGACCGGACTCAATGGAAACCTATTAGAAAAAGCCAGACCAACAGTGCGGATTTAGACAGTGCTAATCAAACAGCAAGCTAACCTGAACATGAACTGGTGGTTTTATTTATCTTTTAATTTTAAAATAGTTTGACCAAAGGCAACCCTAGGTAATGAAAACAGACAGGGTCCCTGAGGATGAGATGGTATAATTTACACCGAAAAAGTCACCCCAAAGTAATTAAAGCCGACTGGTAAGCGTTCAAGTGTCGCACGACTGACTGGGATTCGTGTGCAAAATTAAAACTCTGTTTGTTGGTTTTTAGTGATGACCATTTAGCCTGCATTTTCCCTACAGGATCTTAAGCTGTGTCGCGACTCTTTGGAAACACCCTTTTATAACCTTAGACCTGAAGCGTCGATAAGTCAGATAAAAGGTAAAAAGGTGTAGAGGATGTCTATGGCATAGACGCAGGTCCTGGGAATCCCAGATCGAAGTGGATCGGAAAGCATTCTCCCAGCATTAAAAGCTCCTCATACCACTCTGCACAAAAACCTAGCATCAACAATAGTACACCCCTCAAAATAGAGGTGACTAGGCAGTGACAGCAAACGGGGGCCTCTGACAAATAGATGATTCTGAGGACCGTTATGCTCCCCAAAAAGGCCCTTAGGAAGAGGCCCTGACAATCAAGCAGCAGAACCTCGGGGGACACACTCCTGAGGGGGGAAAACAACAGGCCGCTAAATATATTATCAGAACTCCTCCAGTGTCCCCAAGGGGATTTTCTTCTTGCCTAACCTCTATAGGTGTCTCATAAGGAGAAGGTCCCCTAAGTATATCGGAAGCTAGCCTCGAGAGACTAATCACCTTAGTAGACTACAGAGAGGCATGACAGCTCCTTCCGGGTGTCTCAGAGTGGGTCATGTGAACTGTACAAAGTAGGTACACAATCCTGTTCGGGTTGCACCCACCATGTTTAACGGGGTGTTACACTCAAGGGTGGCTAGCTCTGGTCTCTGATTAAAAAGACTGACCTGGTGGAGGTTGTCAAGGAGGTTGTTCGCTATGAAACATTGGTGCATAAAAGCCATTGATCTCTGACATCATTAAAAGACTGTGAATTGAAAGATTTTTAATGGATTAATATTTTAAACAATATGATATTTATGAATATATTTCTTTTTCCTTTTTTAAATTTAGGCCAAACAAGTTTTTTTTTTTCTTTTTTTAATTTTTCTGATATTTATTTTAACATTTTTTTTTTTTTACATGTGATTTTTAACATGTTGTTAGTTTTTTACTTTTCATATTTACTTTATAATATTTCACTGATTTATACTCAACTTCATGGAAACTCAGACTCAGAAGAACTCATCAATATTGATTTCTTAAAAATCTCCCTGATTATTTGCATGTTTATCTGAGCCATAATTTAGAGTACAATTTTACAAAACCGATATCCGATAATAAAAGAAACTTAAATATCAGTAGAGCTGATTAATCGGTCGAACTCTATCATCAGAGCAGACATTTTCTGTCTAACTCAGGAATAAGCTTTATTAAACCGGAGGCCCAGGTAAAAGTCTAGAATGAACAAGATTATAAACGTGACAGATTAAGAAACGATTCCAAGAGGATGACAGAAAGACAAAACAGAAGAAGCCACAGACAGCGTGAGACAGCGGTTGAGATAAACATTTATTTTCCAGTTTTTAATTAAAATGAAAACAGACTATCGATTGTCTCTGCCGCATGAACCCAGTCAGACGAGACACCCATTTCGTTCGAGCGGACAAGAAGACGTAGCGAGACGTATCTAAAGAAACTCTATTAGAGTAATTAATACTGCGGCTAATGAAGAGCCCAGCTGTCTTAAACACTGCCGGCGTGAAAAAGCTCGCTCGCACCTAAACACGCCTTTGTTGACTGACTAGAGATGCGGCGTAATCGACTGATTAATCTCTCGCTATAAGTTTTCCTTTCAAGCCCGTGTGTTCTTTCCATCCTAATTGCATTGACTCAATTCCTGGAGATCGAAGAGTTTGCGGTAGCTTTAAAGTGAATTAGCTTTAACTGCAGGTGTAAAAAAAACAACCGATTTTTTAATAAAAGGTTTTATTTACATAAACTTTATTTATAACAGCTGCATATAAAATGAATAATATTGACTTTGATCATTTTTTTTTTATGTAAAGAATATACCAAAATGTACATTTTTACTTGAAACTCAAAGAAACAGCTGGCGCTAAAACGCAGACAGGCTTCGAATGCTTTGCTGTTGCGCATCTGCGTTCTGAAAGACCTCCAACATATGGAACAGAATCGACTATAACTAAAAACAGGTCAATTCGACAAAACAGACAGAAAGTAAGAGAGAGAGGAGAGAGAGAGAGAGAGAGAAAGAGAGAAGAGAAGAGGAGAGAGAGAGAGAGAGAGAGAGAGAGAGAGAGAGGGGGAGAGAAAAAAGAGAAAGAGAAAGGGAAGAGAGAGAGAGAGAGAGAGAGAGAGAGAGAGAGAGAGAGAGAGGGAGAGAAAAAAGAGAAAGAGAAAGGGAAGAGAGAGAGAGAGAGAGAGAGAGAGAGAGGGAGAGAATAAGAGACAGAGAAAAAGAGATAGAGACAGACAGAGAGAGAAACAGAGAGACAGAGAGTAAGAAAGACAGAGGGACATACAGAGAGAGATGAAAAAGCACACAAAGTAAAGATCTTTACACTTCACATAAGTCGAATAACTCGACACTAATAGAAAAAGCATAAAAAAAAAAAAAAAAAAAATTACAACAGATCAATGCTGTATAAAAGTATGTATATAAATATATATATATATATATATATATATATAGATATATATATATATATATATTATATATATATATATATATACACACACACAGTATATATATAAAGTAAGCACTGACCAAAAAATCTGAATTTATGTATTCATTTATTTTATTCATTGTTTGGTATTATGTACCGAAAGCATCGACATGCAGAAATTATCAGTATGTTTGTTTAATAAAGTTTGAATTTTAAAATATTTAATTTTAAAATATTTATTATTTTAGTCATTTTTGGGTTTTTTTTTTTTGGTTGTGTGTTTTTTCCTTACTAAATGAAGACAATTGTTTATGTAAATGTTTTTTCCTGATTTCAATGTAAAAAAGTAACTAAAAATGAAGCAAAAACTGAAACACCCTATGGTTATCGTAATATTAATATGATTTCATTAAATCTATCAGCTCTGAGTTCCTGTATTTCCTCTTTTCTGGCAAAAAATCTAAAAGGTTATAAATAAATTAATAAAAAAAGTGAACTGGATATAAATTTAGCTCTATTTCAGTTTCTATTTGGGGACTGGAAATATGTGTGTGTGTTTGTGTTTAAAGTGCACCCCTCTGTAGTGTCTGGTCCCTGAGTTGTGTCTTCAAGGAGGTCCTCTTGGATTTTTTTTTTCGACTGTGAAACATTTAATTTCAAGCTGCGTGCATATGAGTTTTTTTAAAGATTTTGCCTTGTCAGCTAATACTGATCTGAACCACCCTCTTTCTCTCCCTCTCTCTCCCTCTCTCTCTCTCTCTCACTCTCTCTCCCTCTCTCTCTCTCTCTCTCTCTCTCTCAGTCTCTCTCTCTCTGTCTCTCTCTCTCTGTCTCTTTCAACACATTTTTTCTCTCTCTCTCTCTCTCTCTCTCTCTGTCTCTCTCTCTCTCTCTCTCTCTTGTCTGTCTCTCTCTCTCTCCTCCTCCGTCTGTCTGTTCATCTCTTCTCTCTCTTTTTTTGACTGTATCTCTCTGTCTGTCTCTCTCTCTCCCTCCTTCTGCCTCTCTCTGTCTCCCTCTCTCTCTCTTTATTTTCTCACACACACAATTGCAAAGACAAATAAACGCCCCTCACAGTTGGAGGAAGACTTCATTACACTTATGAGAAACCGTGTGGCAGCGAATCTAATTCACTCACTGCAGCGACACACTCGTGTTGCCTTTTAACATCCCTCTCTCTCTCTCGCTCTCTCTTTCTCTCTCTGTGTCTGCCACTACTATATTCGGGTTGGCATTCACCTAGGGAGTCATCTGTGGCGGGGAAAAATAAATCCCTGATATTGTTAAGTATTATGAGAGCCTAATGTTCTAACACGTCTGGGCACTAATTGAATACGTTTCTCACTTTCAATAAAGAGAGACGTTTTATTTTGGGCCTAAGCGAGTTACAGCGGTCTCGAGACACAGACACACATGAAGAGAAAGAGAGAGAGAGAGAGAGAGAGAGAGAGAGAGAGAGAGAGACAGAGAAAACAGTTTAAAAACCGTGTCTCATACTATCTGTCTCATATTGGATTTCTTTATAGTTCCTTCATCTGAAAGCGCCTGTAGGCTCATGAACTTCACATTACAGGACACAAAAGTCTGGGGAAACTGAAATGAAGTGATCAATAATTTATGTATAAATATTAGAACTGTTTTTAATTGATGTGTAAAAGTTATAGCTAAGACAAAGTATTGAGCAAAGATTTTAAATTTAATTAAAGTTTCTCCTTTATTGGAATTGACAGATTTATAGTCTATACCTTCTTCAGCGGAACTGACAGATTCATAGGCCACGCTTCCTCAAGTGAAACTGACAGATTTATAGGCCATACCTTCTATAGTGAAACTGACAGATTCAGAGGCCACGCCTCCTTAAGTGGAAATGAAAGATTTATAGGCCACACCTCCTCAAGTGGAACTGATGGATTTATAGGCCACACCTCCTCAAGTGGAACTGACAGATTCAGAGGCCACGCCTCCTTAAGTGGAAATGAAAGATTTATAGGCCACACCTCCTCAAGTGGAACTGACAGATTCATGGGTCACGCCTTTATTTAGTGGAACTCTAGATTTTGAGTGGACTGTCAACCCCAAGTACTTTCTCGTGTATCTTCTTTACCTCTTCACCCTGTAATCTCATTGTTCCTCTTCCCTCTCTTTAATTCAGACATGTACTCTGTCTTGCTATGACTAACTTTCATTTCTCTTCTCTCCAAAGCAAACCTCCACCTCTCCAGGTATTCTTCCATCTGCTCCCTGCTCTCACTACGGATCACAATGTCATCTGCAAACATCATTTTCCAAGGAGACTCCTGTCTGACCTCATCTGTCAAACGATCCATCACCACAGCAAACAAGAAGTGGCTTAGAGCTGATCCCTGATGCAGACCCACCTCCACTTTGAACTCCTCTGTCTGACCTTCTGCACACCTCACCACTGTCCTGCTCCTCTCATACATATCCTGTACCACCCTGACATACTTCTCTGCTGTTCTTGACTTCTTCATACAATACCACAGCTCTTTTCTTGGTACCCTGTCATATGATTTCTCCAGGTCACAAAAACACAATGCAGCTCCCTACGACCATCTCTGTACCTCTCCATCAGCATTCTCAGAGCAAAGATTGCATTTCTGGGCATAAAGCCATACTGCTGCTCAAAAATATCTACTACCCTCTTTAACCTAGCTTCCACTACTCTTTCCCATACCTTTATTGTATGACTTATCAACTTTATTCCTCTGTAGTTGCTGCAACTCTGCACATCACCGTTGTTCTTAAAGATAGGTACCAACACACTCCTCCTCCATTCCTCAGGCATCTTCTTGTTTACTAAAATCCCGTTAAACAATCTAGTAAGAAATTCCACTGCTGCCTCTCCTAGACATTTCCACACCTCCACCGGTATCTCATCAAGGCCAACCGCCTTTCCTTTATTTATTTTTTTCAATGCCATCCTAACTTCGTTTGTACTAATCTTTTGAACTTCCTGCTCCACATTGTTTACCTCTTCTATCCTTTTCTCCCTCTTGTTTTTTCTAATTTTTCTCATTCATCAACACTTCAAGGTACTACTTCCATCTCTGTACACTCGCCTTACTTGTAAGCAGCATTCCATTTCAATCCTTAATACCTTAACCTGCTGCACATCCTTCCCATCTCGATCGCTCTGCCTTGCTAGCCCGTTTCAACTCCTGTCTAAATCCTTCACATTATTCTTCCTTTTCAGCTTCCACCATTTGGTTTTTTTCTCTACCTTATTCCTCCAGACCAACATCTTTATTCTACACACCACCATTCTATGCTGTCTGGCTACACTCTCTCCCAACTCAACTTTACATTCACTAATCTATTTCAGATTGCTTCATCTACATAAGATGTAATATATCTGTGTGCTCCTTCCTCTGCTCTTATAAATCACTATATGCTCCCCTATCTTCTGGAAAAAAAGCATTTACCACAACCATTTCTTAGCAAAGTGTACTATCATCTGTCCTTCAATGTTCCTTTACCTGATTTCAAACCTGCCCAACACTTCCTCATCACCTCTGTTCCCCTCCACCAACACCAACATGTCTATTAAAGTCTGCACCTATCACTACTATCTCTCCTCTGGGAGTACTTACCATTATCTTATCTAACTCATGCCAGAACCCTTCTTTCTTTTCTAACTCACAACCTACTTGTGGGGCATAACCACTTACAACATTCACCATCAGCCTTTTAATTTCTAACTTCAGACTTATCACCCTGTCTGACACTCTTTTCACCTCCAGAACATTCTTCACAGACTCCCCTTTTAGGACGACTCCTACCCCATTTCACTTCCTATCCACACCATGATAAAACAACTTAAATCCTGATCCAATTCCCTTCCACCTGGTCTCCTGTACACACAATATATCTACCTTCTTTCTCTCCATCATATCAACCAGCTCTCTACCTTTTCCTGCCATTGTCCCCAGCGTCCCTATTCTCAGTCCTACACTCTTGCCTTTCCTCCTCTCTTTCTGTCTATTCACTTGTCCTCCTTCTTTCCTCCTTTGACCAAGAGTAGCCCAATTTCCACTAGCACTCTGTGGGTCAACAGTGGCGGTCATTGTTAACCCGGACCTCAACTGTTCCGGTATGAAATTCTAATAGATGATTCACATATTTACATTTGGCAATGTTTTACGTCGGATGCCCTTCCAGGCTTTGGACTGGCACCAAAGTCACTGGCTTGTGACTGCTGTGGCTAGATTATAGGCCACACCTTTTTTATTTTTAATAACACAAATTATGTTTTCCTATGAAACAGACAAGTAAGTCCTGCATTTTCCCCATAAGATGAACAATGTATATATACACACACACACACACACACACACACACACACAATGATAAACACAATATAAACCTATATATATATATATAAAACCTAAATTTGATCCTATTATTGGCAGGGCCATTTTCCTGGTCACCTATCCTGTCAATCACTCCAGCACGACAGTGACCAAGAATCTCACAATAAACCGACCGACCTTAATTCTTTCCTCAAGTTCAAGAATCACTTCCTACTTCAGAAAGCTTCTCACTCAAGTAGCCACGCTCTTTTACTTCAGTCAAGCATTAGCATGAGCTGAGCATTAGCATGCGAATGGCATAGCAGCAGCCTGAAAAGTTCAGATGGTCAGAATGAAAGAAAGACTCAGATAAACTCCCTGTCTGAGATTCCCAGCCAGACTGTCTTTTCACTTGCCTTCTTGTTTCATCAGTTTGAGATGGTATCATTATGACAATAGCATCCTTTTAAGCATCACTCATCCATCTCGCCTCTGATTGCTGAATTCATGGAGGAGTGAAAACAGTCGGTAAATGATGCGGAAATCTGAGTTTTCAGCACAATACTTTGCCTTATGTGTGTGTATGATTGCAAGTATGCAAATTTTTTTGATGTTGTTTTTTTGTGCTGTATCCACATTTCCACAAAACAAGCAAGAAAAAATTTAGTAAGTCAGAGGCCAGTTAAACATCATTTTGAAAAAGAGACTGAAAATAATAGACTTTAAAATGATTTATGTTTATCATTGAACAAGGAGAAAAGAAAACATGCCCCACTGCTTGTTACAATGAAGAATAATAATAACTAGACATGTATATGTTCTGAAGAATATGTGAGTGATGCATTGTAGCAAAAGTTGAATTACAAAATTATAATTGTTTTAAGATCCCCCTCATTATACCAATTGTCTGGACATGTCATATGTCTATTAGGGGTGTAAAGAGATCCCGGGAGATCCAATGTATCTCGTGAGATCTGACTGATTTGGTGACTGATTTTTGATGACAAAACATTATCTTTTAAATCTGACCCTTATCCGATATCTGCATTTACACTATACACAGCAAAACAACCCAACGTGGACGTATTGACTGGAAAAGGAAGTAAAAATGGTGCAATAATCAATAAACGCAATAAATAAAATTATTATTTAATATCGCATCATATTTAAACAGCAGCAAAACAACACATTCTTTAGGCGGAGAACCGCTGAGAGAAAAAGAGAGCCTAGTGTGTTTGTTTGTGTGTGTGCAGCGCCGCACAGAAACAACTGTAATCATGGACTTTTTAAACAGCCTCTGATCTTGGTTTCAAACATTTATTAAAATACACGGTTATAGTAAGTTATTATACATAATAACTATATAAGCTATTATATATCATTTCAAGTTATTACATACATACGAATGAGGGCTGACTCCGATCTAAGGAGATCGAAATCCATGTCCTTTTTTCCTGCTTACACTGTAATGAGTCAAATCGGATCTGTGCCACATTGGGGGAAAAATTGGGTCACTTGATACATGCGGTGTAAATGCAGACATTTTTGGTTTCCTGATGAAAATAAGAAACGGTGAAAAAATCATAGACAAGACAAAAACAATATGCAATGATTGTAAGAAATTAATAACATACACCCTTGCTAACACCATCTGCATCGCTATTGTGCAGGAAATGCATGAAATACGAATGTCGCGGCATTAAAACCCAAGCAGAAAAACAGAAATTAATAAAGGATGTGGCAAAAAAGTTTGTGGCGAAACATTTAGCACAGTGTTTATATGTTGTTAATTACCACATATAATTCCTTAAAATACAAGTTTAGTTTCATAAAATACAAGTTGATTTATAAATGCATTTTGTGCATTTGCATTTTGTGTTTTTCAGTTGAATAAAATACTATTTTTCCCTGTATTTCATCATTGAATATTGCTTTAAAAAAGTCTAAAAATCTTGTCTTGTCTAGTGAACCCAGTCTCATGTCTCGTCTCATTTCATGGTATAATTGTCTTGTCAAATGTGTCCCCTAATGTTTATGTTAATGTAGGTTTTTGTCCCTCATATTTTTAAATTAGTCAGGCATGTGATTTCAGCTGACATCACTATAATACTTTATTACACAGTACACAGTTTACCTTAATGTGCTAAATCTTGTCCATATTGGTGTAACCTTGTCAGCTGTCTACTTTTGAGGTAGGCTTAAATGTGACATCATGTGACGTCTATAATACTGTCATGCAGTCCTCCTCACTGCGCTGAGTGTTTTGATATGTCACATGACTATCTTGATGTAACTTTGTAACCCAGCCTACTTTTAGGGTAGGCATGCACGTTACGCAAACATCACTACAGATATATTATTTTGTCTAATAAGTTTACGAACTAAATTAAAGTAAATGCAGTCAAACATAAAAAACACAGATAAAATCTCACCTAAATAACTAACAGTTTTAAGCGTGTTAACCTTAGCCTTAATCTTTATCTTACTCGTAAAAGCATAGACGCAATTGTCTTCTGGACTTCATGGTAAATCATAGAGCTGCCACTGCGACCCAGTCTAATCTAATCTAAGTTCCTCACACACTGCAACTGTCAAATCCTACCCCATATCACCAGTGCTACAGAATTAATCATAATCCAAGTGTATAGGGATGAACTGTAAGTGTGTGTTGTATAAACATGATTTTGTTTCATAGATATTAATGCATCTATAATGAGACAAACTGGGACAGAGTACTGGCGACAGGAGCGTATCGACCAAAACCGTCTCATATATCTCCCTGTAAAGCTGAGGCCACATTCCAGTAATGTTCATCTCTGATAAAGATCATACAACAGAAAAGAAAAACGGGTTTACAGTACATGGGAGAGCGAATGTTTCATTGCAGAAGTTAGCGAAGCCGCTCTGGATCCTATAGCTCGAGTTATCAGACCTTGGAACAAAAACACAAAAATGTGCAACATGAAGATAAAATGTATTAGGCCATATATTATAGCTGTCAGAGAAAGAAAGAGAGAAAGAAAGAGAGAGAGAGAGAGAGAGAGAGAAAGTATATTTGTACGACATACAGATCAAATGCATGTTTATGTGTGTATAAATAAAGTAAAAGTGATTTGCTACCAATAATTGTACCAACACAATACGTATGATTACCTAAAAGTATTAGTTTCAGCTGATAAAGAGAGGTAAAGTCGTAAATTATTCATTTATAATGGGGCAGATTTTTGTAATCCTTGGATGGAGCTGGGGATTGAAGTAGGATCCAGACAGTCCTGAAGATGGTTGGGAGGGAACATAAGAGACTGGCTTTGAGTTAATAAGACTTATGTGTACAGTGATAAGTTAGGAACATAGTATGTACTGTATTACTCAGTGGAATCTCCAGCATGCAAATTTTGCCCATTAGAATTTACTTCGCAATACAAAGAATTTTCGGTTTGTGTGTGGGTTTGGGGGCCAGTTAAAACTTGTTCGTTTCGGCATGCGTTCAAAAGCTAAACATTTTTTTACACATTTTATAAAAGATTAGTAGCCTGAGTCTGTGTGTTTCATAATTTATTTAGTCTTTTCATTATGTTTTAATTACACTGCTCAAAAAAATAAAGGGAACACTTAAACAACACAATGTAACTCCAAGTCAATCACACTTCTGTGAAATCAAACTGCCCACTTAGGAAGCAACACTGATTGACAATCAATTTTACATGCTGTTGTGCAAATGGAATAGACAACAGGTGGAAATTATAGGCAATTAGCAAGACACCCCCAATAAAGGAGTGGTTCTGCAGGTGGGGACCACAGACCACTTCTCAGTTCCTATGCTTTCTGGCTGATGTTTTGGTCACTTTTGAAAGCTGGCGGTGCTTTCACTCTAGTGGTAGCATGAGACGGAGTCTACAACCCACACAAGTGGCTCAGGTAGTGCAGCTCATCCAGGATGGCACATCAATGCGAGCTGTGGCAAGAAGGTTTGCTGTGTCTGTCAGCGTAGTGTCCAGAGCATGGCCGGTACATCAGGAGACGTGGAGGAGGCCGTAGGAGGGCAACAACCCAAGCGGCAGGGACCGCTACCTCCGCCTTTGTGCAAGGAGGAACAGGAGAAACACTGCCAGAGCCCTGCAAAATGACCTCCAGCTGGCCACAAATGTGCATGTGTCTGCTCAAACGGTCAGAAACAGACTCCATGAGGGTGGTATGAGGACCTGACATCCACAGGTGGGGGTTGTGCCAGAGAACACCACGATTGGCAAATTTGCCACTGGCGCCCTGTGCTCTTCACAGATGAAAGCAGATTCACACTGAGCACATGTGACAGACGTGACAGAGTCTGGAGACGCCGTGGAGAATGTTCTGCTGCCTGCAACATCCTCCAGCATGACCGGTTTGGCAGTGGGTCAGTAATGGTGTGGGGTGGCATTTCTTTGGAGGGCCGCACAGCCCTCCATGTGCTCGCCAGAGGTAGCCTGAATGCCATTAGGTACCGCGATGAGATCCTCAGACCCCTTGTGAGACCATATGCTGGTGCGGTTGCCCCTGGGTTCCTCCTAATGCAAGACAATGCTAGACATCATGTGGCTGGCGTGTGTCAGCAGTTCCTGCAAGATGAAGGCATTGATGCTATGGACTGGCCTGCCCGTTTCCCAGACCTGAATCCAATTGAGCACATCTGGGACATCATGTCTCACTCCATCCACCAACGCCACGTTGCACCACAGACTGTCCAGGAGTTGGCGGATGCTTTAGTCCAGGTCTGGGAGGAGATCCCTCAGGAGACCATCCGCCACCTCATCAGGAGCATGCCCAGGCGTTGTAGGGAGGTCATACAGGCACATGGAGGCCACACACACTACTGAGCCTCATTTTGACTTGTTTTAAGGACATTACATCAAAGTTGGATCAGCCTGTAGTGTGTTTTTCCACTTCAATTTTTAATTGTGGGGGGGGGGGGGGGGGGGGGGTGACTCCAAATCCAGACCTCCATGGGTTAATACATTTGATTTTCATTGATAATTTTTGTGTGATTTTGTTGTCAGCACATTTAACTATGTAAAGAACAAAGTATTTAATAAGAATATTTCATTCATTCAGATCTAGGATGTGTTATTGTAGTGTTCCCTTTATTTTTTTGAGCAGTGTATTTTATATGAAAAAAACATTATTTTTGTTGGAAATTGGTAATATTGGTCATAATTTTGGGTGGCTGATTATCTGCTTTTACATTATATCCTGAATAAAAAGTGTATTTCTGTAACAAAACCCCAGTAAAGCGAGTAGTATTTTAAACCCAAAGGTGCAGTCTTTATTTATAATACAAACACTGATACATAAACTCCTTAGCAAAGAAACAAAATGAACTTGAAACATGACTAGCTAAAATACTAAGATTAGCTAAAACATTAGCACAAACATAAACAAAACAACAAACATGAACTAGACTAGAATAAACAACGTAAGTTGTCATAAAATTATTTCATTGGCTCTGTACATGTACCTTGCACAATGATAATAAAGTTAAATCTAATCTAATCTAATCTAATCTAAGATAATCAAATTAACATGAGACTTATGACAGCGGTAAGGGACAAACCAAAAATCCATAACAAAGACTGAGGGAAACACAAGGGTATAAATACACATGACTAACCAATGAGAACAAGACACATGGACAAGGGAATCACATGACAGGAACACATGTTGAACAAGGCTCACATGACAAGGAACATGACGGGACAGGAAGTAAACACAAGCATGAACAAAAACAAACGTGAATTTATAACTTAATGAACATAAGAAACATAAACGTAAACACGAACAATATAAAATGTAAACATAATATTAACATAACACATGAAACATGAACAAAACAAACAAACTCAAAACATAAAGCATAAACATAAAACATGAATCTAAAGAGAACAAAAAAACATGACATGAACAGAAAACAAACAAAATTAACTTCATCCCTGAGAATGTTCCTTCGGAACGAATTAGATTTGTATGGTAAGGTTCCACTGTATGTATCTGGGTAAAATATGGGTTGGTAACTTACTTATTTATTTGTAAAATACCCCCACCTATTACTTTTTTTTACCATTACTACTATTGAATAAAGTTTAATTAACAGCCATAAAAGCCATATCAATTTCTTTGTGTGAGAATATAGGGAGAGAACATACCAGAATGTCTATATGGTATAAGTGTGGGTGTGTAGACGAGTGTTCAAAGTGTGTCTGCATCCAACCATCATCCAGCGAGAGCATGTATGGCGTCAATAACATTAAACACAGCAGGTAAAAATCAATAGCTGCCCTTTTCTATCATTCTCTTCTGTATGATGAGAGCAAAATATTGAGGGAACTGCACTCGTTGAACACTCACTCGTTATCATTCGACAGTAAATGCTAGCATTATGCTAATCTTCACATGATTACGCACTGCGCTGCCTGTTAGCGGAAAGACATAAAAGCTTGTCCACTGTAGTACACACACATATCAAGTGGTCTTCAACCACATGTATTACAAGTTTTTATTAGCTTCAAAACAAAAAAAACACATTCTGCAATTCAAAAGGGCACAAAGAAATCGTTTTCTTTACAACTTTTTAACATATCTGAGAGAAATGTTGATATTCCTGATGGATGTCAAGTTTTCGCTGTCACTGGAGCTTTCTATTGCTTTCTATAAACTTTTCTGACAGATTTCTAGCAGTTTCTTGCTAAGAAAATAATTAGCACCCGTCGCTAAAGCAGAGGCGTATTTATCCACATATTGTGTCTTCTTTCCAGTGTGGAAAGTGAAGGATTTCATTTAATTAGAACATGACAACTGATTTTACACACACACACACACACACACACACACACACACACACACATGGGGAAAAGAGCCTTTTTTGATGTTAGAAAACACAGTTCAGAGGTAAGTGAATTACACTGATCCCCCTTGAGCCAGAGGGGACGGTAGAGAGAAAGAGAGAGAAAGAGGAAGGCAAAATCAACAACTGGGGTGGGAAGAGAGGGAGAGAGAGTAAGAGAGTAATATTGTGGTTGGAGGGTAATCTGTCTCCCTTTGTGTCGTAGCTTTGTTTTATCTCGGTGAAGGATGTAAGTGAATAAGTGAGCATGAGAGCAATAGATAGACAGAGTAACCACCGAAATAGCGCTAATGCTTTGATTTGAACATGAGCATGAAGCAGTACACACAAACACACACACACAAGCTCGGCTAGGAGTCGTGACCCTAAGCACTACTGTCACCTCAGCTTAACCCTTACATGATCCTCTCTAGTCCCTGCTTCAACCCCTGGTGCTTCATCACCTTTGTCGGATTTGTATTCTTGCCTTGTGACACTTCGGTTTTCAATGTTTATTGCATTATTATTACTAAAGTTTCACTGATATTGATTTTTGTTTAGAAGTGATTTCGATGATGGTTATTATGAAGCCGATATGCAAAAACGATATTTATTTAGTTTTGAGTCTGTTTATGACAGCACTGCACTTATTATAGCAGTGTCAAAACTTAAATTTTAAACTCATTTGTATTTGGTCTAAAAATAAAAGAAATAAAACAATGTTAAAAAAATGTAAAAAGATTAAACTGTCTATCAAATGTCTTTGTTAAAAAAACCCTTTGATTCGATAAATAAACAGAAAATAACATTTAAAATCATTTTTACAGAAATAAAAACAGTGAATTATAAGTGAAAAACAGCTGTGCTTATTTAGTGTGGTTTAAAATGCCCACAAGATGGCCAGATATCGTTGTAATTATTTTAAAAAAACATATCCGATAATAAAAAAGGCTTTAATATCAGGTAAAGTATCTTTGAAACCGATTAATCGGTTAATCTCTATAAGAACTCAGAATAGCATAGGATATAAACATTTTAAATGTATTTGCATTTTTTTTTACTTTACTGGACATGAGATGTGATGATATTCTTCTTCTTTCTCTTATTCTACTTTTTATTCAGTGGTAGTCGTATTTATGCTCGTACCACAGACATATTATGGGATGGATTCAGATTGGTTAGGTGTTAATCTATTTACAATTGATATATTAATAAAAATATTTTTTAACAGTCTATGACATTTTGTATTACGGAAATGTAATATGAGTTTTTTATTATTATTATTATTAGCTGTAGTAGGAAGAGGAGTGATGAAGTGGTAGTGTAGTGGTTAAGTTGTTGGACTACCAACTTGATGACCTTGGTTTGATTCTCAGCCCCACCAAGCCACCACTGTTGGGCCCCTGAGCAAGGCCCTTAACCCCCTAATTGCTCAGTTGTAAACAAGGAATATTGTAAGTCGCTCTGGATAAGAGCATCTGGCAAATGTAAGAGGAGACTATGCTTATACCACGGTGATATTGTTTTATTATAGATCGGAACAACTCCTACATTTATTATTAACATACACTGCAATCTGGATTTATTTATATTTGCTATCTGCTGCTGGGAAAACTTTGAAATCTCACTTGGTTTCTTAGATTTTTTTTTCCTTGGATGCACATTGAGGCAGTTTGATTCCTATATTTATGTAGTAGCTATAAACACTCATTTGCTCACCAGCTGTTTTTGCTGTCTTTACTTATAATTAAGATTGAAATAAATATGTAAAAACCTGATTTTCTGACATCTTAAACAAAGTTTTTATTTTAAATAGAAAAGTTCTCATTTTACTGCTAATTGAGACAAAAAAAATACATTTAAAAAAATCAACATGTACTGATATTTAAGCCTTTTTTCTTTTCTGGTTAACAGTTTTGTAATAACAGATACATTAATATGACACTGGCTTGTAGTAGTTTCGAGAAATACTGGCAAGACCACCATTAATATAATTATAAGCGCTAAAGTTTCTTCACCGATAACATGTTTTTCACTCCTGTAATAGCGATAAAGATATTTTCCATCAAACAGACGTGCCAGACGTTTTCTCACGGAGGAAATGTCAGCACAGACGTTAAGAACCGTAATCTGTGTGTATAGCTTTGGAATTATTTCTTAAACCAGTGGGTTTTTTCTCTTTTTTTTCTTTTTTTTTAATGGCTTCTAATTAAAATTTCTCTTTATCTCAAACAGTCAGAGAGCGAGCGATGGAACACCGTGAGAAATCGTGCAATTTCAGCCAAATCCAGCTTTACCTAATGTTTACTGGAGGCCCTGAGGGGAAAATGAGGCTGATAAACCATCTGAAGATGTATTGAGGAACTTTTTATTCCTGTATGGATGTAGGACCATTAACCGGTTGAAGAACCTTTGAGGAATCATTCAAGTGATAATGTTCTTTACTTTCTTTGATGACTTTCAAGCAGGTTAAAAGTGTCACAAAAAATTGATGAAGGTGTAAAAAGAGTTCATTGGGACTTAAACAGTACAAGACATCACCCTTGCAAATGTAAAGTGTTTGTGCATGCTTTATACAGTGACTGGAGTAATTAAGAACAGAGCTGATGGGAAGATGGATGGAGCTAATAACAGGGCAATCCTGGAAGAAAAACTTGTCGGAGGCTGCAAAAGATTTGAGACTGGAAAGGACCAGCAAGACGATGACCCTAAACATACAGCCAGACCTACAATAGAATAAACGGGGTTTAAAAAATATTCACGTGTTAGAATGGTCCAGTCAAAATCCAGCACTAAATCCCATTGAGCAAGACCTGAAAATTGTTGTTTACAGATGCGCCCTATTCAGTCTGGCTGAGTTTGAGGTATTTATACATTTTATATACATTTTTCATTAATTATTTGTATTTTAGCACATCACTGGCGTCACATAGATATCTCATTTTTCACAGTTAGCGGGGTGGTGGAGATAAAAGGGGGGAGGATTTAGGACGATTCTAAGGGGCCCACTCACTTTGGGGCCGCCCAGAGATCTGTTTTACTAGTAGTAACAGTGCGCGATAGGTGTTACAGGGGGCTTAACCTTATATTCTCTCATAGGGCCCGAAAATTTTATTTACAGCATTTCATTTACACCTTTATACAGAGCAACTAACATTTATCTAATTTATACAACTGAGGGTTAAGGGTCTAACTCAGGGGCCCAGCAGTGATACCTTGGTGGTAGCACCTTAACCACTAATCTAGCGGCACTCCTGAATACAGTGCATTGGTTCAGGCATCTCTGTTATAATCTTTACAACTGGTGGTTAAAATCGATCATTTTGACATGTCACATGTTTCCCGGCGTGTTTGTGCAACGAATGTGGGTTCGAATCGTTTTTGTGATTGACGCTGTAAATAAAGGTATTTATTGGCTGTTTTAAGTCGCTGTATATGAGGCAGTCCAAACTTGGTGCACAGACTCTCTTTTGGTTCACTTCTTTTGATAAATGTTGTCATCCAATCTCTGTTTCTATTCCCATCGAGGTCACGTTATTACACAGCTTTGACAAGAACATTCAATTTTCTGCCCAGTAAAGCTATAAGTCCTTACAAATTCCTTTGTATTGTTGTTGTTGTGTTTTTTCTTTGGAGCTCAAGACAAAAATTGATCAGAAATGCTAAAGTTATCAAGGTCTAGTTTGTTTATTTATTGTGTGGTACCACGTGTGGTTATCTTGCTTGGTTAAAATTCTATGTGTATAAACATGTGTGTGTGTGTGTGTGTAAGCAGAGAACTCCCTCTGCTTATTATTCACCTCACACTGTTGGTTTCTCTTGCAGCCCAGCCAAGCAAAATGAGTCAGAACCACTCTATACACAACCAATGCAGAGAAAGCAGTGTGTGTGTGCTGCCTGTGACAAACGTGTAAGCACTACTAAAAGCTCGCGAAGCAAAAAAGGCCACAATAGACAAAGAATAGATTCCTTTATTTGTAAAAGAATGCTGCTTAGAGGAACAAAAAGTCTAATCTGATGAGCAAAGGGCCACCTAGCAAAGCTGTGGGCTTCACACAAGCGACACAAAGCCCACCCCTGGTTAAGGATGTGTTTAATACAAGCTTTTCTCAGCTAATTTCCCTCTCCTTGCCTCATTATCCTCAGCACAGGAGATCTCAGAGATCTGTGTGTAATCTTTCCATCACACACACACACACGCGCGCACACACACACACACACACACACGTCGGCCCACGGTAAGCCTTTGACTGCTTGAAAAACTTCTCAGGGAGCCACAAATACAAGGCACAGTATGCTAAAGTTCTTTGTTAGCATGCTAACTCAGTAGTCTGGTCATGCTAGCTACTTGTTATTCTCCCATTGTTTGTGTGTTGCGCTTTTGCTGAGACACAGGAAGTCATGACAGCTCTGGGACTGATGTGCGTAGGCGAGGGAACAACAAAATGCATCGCAAACGCCAGCTTTAATGCATGTATGTGTGTGTGGATGAGTTTATAGCAAGTTTATGATGATTCAGAAAAAAGAAGGCAAGGATATATGCTAATTACATGGTGTGGCACAACAGGTGCGATGCATGTCTAGGTTGGATTTTCGGACTTTAGTTTATCATTTTTGACTAAAGAGAAATACTTTTATCCTAAAATGCTTGTTTTTTAAATCTTTCAGTCGGCGCTCAGAAGCAAAGGAATGCTAATAATAAGTAATGAATTTTAATCCTAGCTAAAGCTAATTTTGTGCTGTACATTTAGAGGAGAGTGATCTCTGCCCTCTTCCGCATACACAAGCTCCCCTGATTGTTTAGTATCACTGTGATTGACAGTAGAAACCATGTACCCCTTTTCCACTCTAATTTAATATTTCACATACACATCTATACTTTAGTTCTACCCAGTCTCATGTTGGCGGATCTTCACTGATGGCATAATTGTGCAGACCACACTCCATATTGGCATTAAATTTTTTCAGAAGGTGCCTGACAGACAGCTAAAACAACAAGTAAATGAGGTGTTGGAATAAATATAATGGGTTCCAAGCTTCCACTGCTGGGCCCCTGAGCAAAGCCCTTATGGCTCAGCTGTACAAATGAAATGAAAAAACATCAATCTGGCTATGATTGTTTGCGTAATGTTAAAAATAAAGTGTAAAGTTGACGCTCCTATCCAGAGTGACTTAAATCTGGTTTGTGCAGTTAAGCAGTTAGGGGACTTGCTAAAGGGCTTGACAGTGGCAGCCTGCTGTAACTGTTTTACTTGGTGTTGGAATTAAACCTATGCTCTTCCAATCACCAGTTCAATAGCTTAATCACATTATCTATTGAGCTACCACTTCCTTCATGGCAAATACATTCTTTAGGGTAGGTTTAATACCTGTTCTAGAAAGAATAAACTCTTCTGTTAGCACTGGTCAGTTCTCCTCCCTTCCTGAGATAAAGTTTGGTGTTCCACAAGAATCTGTCATAGGCCCTCCGCTTTTTTCTTTATACATGCTTCAATTGCTTTGCTGATGATACACAGTTTTAACAAAGCCAGATAAAAGAGGTGAGCTGAACCATGGATGCCTGATAACCTCTTTCTGATAACTCTGATTAGACGGAAGTACTCTTACTAATATTTTTTTTTCTTAGGTAAAGGAGCAGAACTGGAGGGATCATTGATAAAGAGTGTTTAGTAACCTGGGATAGTATTCTGTCGTTCCCCCACTCAGGCTTGTTGACAGTGGTGTGTGGGGCCGGTTCTTATCCCAAATGATTCCTCATATCTGGCTCTCCGTTTTAGTTATGCTGCTGTAGATAGTCTTGCCAGAGTCCCCAACTACACAGTGTCTTCAACTTTTACACAAAATGGACACTTGGTAATTCATATCTTTCTCTTTCACCTTTCTCTCTCTCTCTCTCTCTTGGGGTCGAGTTGAAAATGCCCCTGAGGTACCAGTGACCAGTGTTCCTGCCCCTTTTCTCGAATTTATCTGATCATGCCTCTGGATGCTTCTTGGATTGGAATTCACTTTGCTGCGGATGTTTTTCATCTACGTCCTGGGGATCCATGAAATTACAAAGCCACACAGGAGCTTTAAGGACAGACTGGGACTTTTTCTGCTCCACTTACTCTAGGCTACAGTTTACATTGCATTTAATCATTATCACTGCACACCTCAACATCATTTAGCTGTAATAAACAATTTTCCTTTCCACAGTCGCCACCAGCTTTATCATTTGGGACAACTTACAAATAATAATTTTTTATACTTACTGCATTATCTGTGTAATGACGATTTGAGACAATGTCCACTTAGTGCTTAGCACTGTTGCCTTATAGCAAGAAGATTTCCCAGGCAGGGGTCTTTCTGTGTGGAGTTTGTTCTTCCTGTGCTGGGGTTTACTCAGGATACTCCGGTTTCCTTCCGCAGTCCAAAAACTAAAATTGTATGTGAGTGTGAGTGGGTGTGTGTGTGGCCCTGTGATAGACTGGCGACCTGTCCGGGGTGAACCCCTCCTGCCTTTGGCCCTTTCAGAGACGGCTAGGATAGGTTCCAGCAGATCCCTGTGACCCTGAATTAGGGGATAAGCGGGTATAGAAGATGAATGAATGAATGAATGAATGAATGAACATGTGCTAAGTGTTACAGCTGTAAGCTAAACAACATCCTTCGAAGTAAACGTTTATCATGTTTTATTTCTAGCATTAAAAAAAAAAAGCAACGCACAGGTCTCATGGAAATCCTGTCGAATCCATCCAATCAGCTGAAAACCTTAAAACATTTTTTTTAGTTTTTTATTTATCAGATATTAATTCTACTAACAGCTCATAGGTGTGACATTCAAGGCTAAGACTAGGTTTTCCTTGAGCTAGATTTACACTGGGTGAATTTTTTTTTGACAATTGTTGCTTTTTAGACTGTACAAACCTGATCCCCATGTCACACTGTTGGATGTGAATTGTCATAATGTCAGACTGTACGACAGTCAAGACATGTCAAAAATAGACGCACACAAGAAGACGCGTCTGGAGTTTTACATCATCGATCTATGACACGTTCAATAACCCGCGTTCTTTCTAAAATCTTCTCACACTGCCAGGATTCCATTTGAGAAAAAAAAAAAAGGAAAACGGTTCGGTCAGCTTTCGGTAAACGTCAAACTAGCCATCAAACGTGACAGATTTTAGCGCAGAACGACAAAAGTGTAAGCATAGCTTTGCTCAGCAAAATAGCTGTCTTTCTTAGTTGTAGCATTAAGCTAAGAGAGATGTAATATATGCATGTACAGTATGCAGTCTGGTATGAATCACTCATATTGTGGTGCATTTAAAAAAAATACCATGTGCTGCCCCTTTAACACTGGAAAGGCTTTTCATTTGCGTGGGCTAATTCACTAAAACGCATACCATTAAACAGGCTCAGAGGCCCAAGCAGGCTGAGCCCACGTTCTGCCTGGTTTAAAGAAAAGAAATGGATTTCTCATCAATGTTGCCTTTGTGTTTGATTAAGCTTCTCCATCACTGCTCCGGATTTCCATCAGATGTCTCTTATAGAGGTCATTATCGGGATCGACGTGTATTTACGGGGAAAAAAGGTGGGTGTATGCAGAGTTCAGATTTGACACTGAGCTTCCAAACACAATCTTTTTCAATGATATGCAAAGCTAAGCTCCGTGGAGTGAAACAGATAAGCACACACTTATGGAGTCAGATAAAGTTCATATACAACTTTTATAAGCAAATTCTGATGAGTAATGTAACAGTTTTCACTCAAAGAATTTTTTAGTTTTTAACCCATAAAAATATAATTGAAAAAAGCTTCCCAACAAACTCTAAGCTGTGTTTAGGATTTACAGACCTGGATTTATTTCGATTCCTAATTAAAAAAACATAGTTAACTACAGATAAACCGACTTACCGTCTTAACGTCTAGCTGGTTGGACATGCGCTTCCGTCCAGATGGACAGAAAGAACTTGTGGACAAAACAATAGGATCTGTAAACGTAAAGAGCAGCGGAGAAGAAATGGAGGATCAGACACAGGAACCAATTTTACCTATTTCTCTAAGTAGAAAAAAACTCGTAACAGTCGTATCGAAAGGTTACTAGTGATATTAAAACAAGGACGTGGTGGCTCATGGTTAAGGTGTTGTTTCCCAGCTCCACCAAGCTCCACCAAGCTCCACCACTGCTGGGCCCTTTACCCTCAATGACATCTGCCCAAATACTGCAAATGTAAACATCTTAAAACAAGAGACTAAGAGAAACATTTTATCGGTTCATGAAACAAAAGCAAACATTTGAACGCTTTGTGAGGAAATTTTCTGCAGATTTTTCCACCTTGCTCAAAGTGCAGGTGGAATTTGCAAGTGACCTTCCAGAGATGGAGAAGTCATTAAATGACACAATGGAGCGAGTAGCTGCCTTGGAGGATTCAAAAGAAACCTTGGAAAAAGAATGGAAAAAAATACATAAGAAATACACAGAGGTGGTGAACTGCAGACGGAGAAAAAATCTTTTAAAAGGTTTATTATTTAGGTTTATCAGAATCACAGAAGGAAATCTAGCAGGTAATCTGGGTTTCCTAGCGGAGATCCTGTCGGAGATGTTTGAAGCTGATGGTTTAGTGGATTCTTCATGCACACAGATCCTTTGCACTAAAACCCCAAGACCCCTAAGACAGACTATGCATAAGATTCCAGATATGAGATCAGAGGTAAGTTTATGAGATGCATTCATTACTGTTAAAAGATAAACTACGAGATGCTGGTGTAAGTTACAGCCTGTTCTACCCAGCCAAGCTAGCGATTACTGCAGATGGCCTCTAGGTGTACATTCAACAACCCGCAAGAAATTCTGAGAAAGAAAGATCCTCACTGTCATTGAAAGAAATAAGGAACGATGCGTTTACAGAACCTGCAACAAACTTAAGACTGTGTAAAGGAAATATTAATGGCTGCTCTTTTTATTGCTAGAAAACTTTTTAAGAGACTTCGCATTTATATTTGCTTTGTATTTGCGTTTGTGGACAATGTAAAAAGTATCAATAGTAGATAATATAGTAATAGGTTAGTTTGGAGAAAAATATTTTGTTTTAATAGGAGCTTAGTGGTCAAGTCAAGTGCCCTTGTTAAACTTTTGAAGTACACTTGGGGCAAAATGTTTCCTATACTGGTATTTCGCTTGATTGTTTTTCAGTTGTTTAAAAAAAAAAACCACTAAGCTGTCAGGTTCATGTTTGCATCATTATTTCATTTATTTCGGACAGCATTATAGAAGGGCAGGTGGTTTTTTTCTCTCTTTTCTACAAACACTAAATAATCTTAGATTTGTCTGTTTATTAATTCTGTTTTTATATTTATTGAAGATTTTTTTTATATTTTTTAATATAGTGGTTCCCAAAGTGGGTGGGATATGGAGTTATAATAAGGGGTTACGGCAGATCTTCATAGGAATAATTTAGATACACTGTATGTGGTATGCGGTTCCCATCAATATTCACTCTGGTCATCCAAAAACTTGGTTAATCTAGCTGCTTTTATAACCATGTGGAACAGATTTTATGTACAACATTGTACAGTATTATATTAATAAGGATTGAACAGAAAATAAACGTATTGAGACAAATAAAAACAGTCACGTTATAGGTGCTATTTAAAGTAATATTTCTTCGTTATATTTATTATAAAATATATGTTTACATCACATTTAATAACTAACTCAAATTGACTCATAATACCTGTGTGTATGTTGGGATGGGTGGGGGGTTTGGAATAAAATGTTTTTATTCTGCAAAGGGGGTTTGGCAGTAAAAGTTTGGGAACCACTGCTTTAATATATGATATCAAATTAAATTTAATCTTTTAATTTAAATTAAAATAAAGAAGTAAAATAAAATTCTGGGATTTTTAACCTTAGGTTTCTCATCTGCAACCCCCCCATTCCCCCCCTCCCCCTCCCAAAAGAGTTTTGGCGTTTTGCGAAAGTTTCTTTCTGAATCTAATGTAAACAACAAGTTTAAGTTTGGACTCTCAATTCGTGCCTTTTCCAGGTGTTTTTGTTTGTTTTACTCTCTGCGCCAGTGCACAAATTGTGGACCGTAATCATGTTTTGTTGAGAGATTTTTTGGCAACAGTGAAAGCCACAGTCACCAGGAAGAAACTAGTGCTGAAGAAGAAAGATGGAATATTTATGACGAGCTGGACGAGCACCATCTCCATCTCTGACAGAAGGCGCACTCGAGCGGCGGGAAACAAATAAAGGCGGGCTACGCCGTCTAGCACCGCTGGCGAGAAAAAAATTTCTCTTTCCCGCCACCTTTCGCTGTTCCTGAGAGAGTCTTCAGTGAGATTGGAAACATTTCTGACAGCTAGCGGAACATGGTAACTGGAGCGTACACACGTATACTTCCTTAGCTACAAGGTGAAGCACTGAAACAGGAAATACTGCAGAAAAACAAGAATGTTAAGCTCTGCGGTAAAAACACACGTATACAGTCAAAAGTTTGTGGACACTTTACAGCGCACTATTGTTTTTCACAATCTTTAAGGCACACAGACTTTGTATGTTATAGCGTTCATTTATTCCATCACTGGAACTAAGAGACCCAAGACATGACAATATCCCTGTGCACAAAACCCCCTGATCTCCATGAAGATGTGCTGTGTTCTGGAGTGAAAGAACTTTCATGAGTCCTGATTCTGATTTAACCCATTTAAACTGAAACCTTTGGGATGAACTGGAACCCCGACTGAACCCCAGACTTCCTCACTCAACATTAGTGTCCGATCTCACTAATACTATTGTAACAGAATGATTAAATCCACAGTCACATGACAAAATGTACTGGAAAGCCTGCACAGAGGTCTGGAGGTGATTATAGAAAAAAAAAGACGTCACTAACGTCTGGAATAGGATGTTTAAAGAAACACATATGGATGTAATAATCAGGTGTTCCAATACTTTTGGCAACAAAAAAATAAAATAATAATAAAATTATAACCCTGATACACTAAAAAAGGTCATAAACAAACTAGTCTTCAGCAGCAACAGTTCATCGCAGCATTTCCCGTGGAGGCCTGTATGCATGTGACTTCAGTGTGTTGTGTGTATTAAATCAGCCAGGAATATTGTGTTTTCTGTCAATTACAGTGTGTTGATAATGGTGTCCGGAAATGGGAATCCAAGCCAATTATTTTTGACACTTTGTGTTCATTGTTTTGAGTTCTGCCATCTTGAGACCTGTTACCTGCTTCTGTAACCACACCGCACGGCTTCCTTGGACATCTCAGAGCTACCCTGTGCCGGAGATACCGACAGATCAGTTCATTATTCATTCACATCTGGTGATCAGGTAGCCAGATGTGTTGAGGGTGGGGGAAAACATCAAACTGTAAAGATCAAAGGGTTTAAAGGAGCAGAGGTTTTCTTTATACTGTAATAGTTAAGACTATAATGATGTACAGATATTATGTTAAAGGAAAATTAAGCAATGATTAATGCTTGAACATTATGTAATGTTTAGTTCTTTTAATATTAATAAAGATAACTCGAATAATAATAATTTTTATAACAATTTTTTATCCATTTATGGTAACATCTAAGATTCATTTAAAAAAACATCTGTGAGACGTCTCTTAAATAGCGGGAATCTGTCTTACCTCTCAGAACGTGGTACCACACGTAACGTGCAAGCACAAAACATTTGCAAGTTTGAATGTGACGTATCTAAAATCGTGCCCATAAGTTTAAGCTACCTTGCAATTACATTTTTTTTAATAAAAATGCTAACGTGACTCCTTTATTTAAGGTGGTAGTTCATTTTGATAGATATTTGAAGCTAACAAGATACGCTACTATGTAACAAGGAGTCATATTCTAGGCACAGGTTAGGTTTATTAAGCAAAATGTAGAGAGTTCAGGAACTGATAAATCTAGCGGACAATGAAGTACCCAATGAAATGGAGACTACCAGAAACCGGTAAACCAGGGCTAAAAGCAGGTAAACATACAATACACAAAAACAGGAACATACAGGGTGTATGTAAATAGTAAAAAACTGTAAATAGAATCGGCTTCCACTAGGGAGACCAGATGACGTGGCTGTGTGAAATTAGTGTTTTTATAGTGCTTTGTGGGTAATTAGTGAATGACTTTCAGGTGTGCGTAATCAGTATTCGGGTAATTTTCTGGTATTTAGTGGTAGTTCATTCTGAGAAATCAGCGCTTCCAATATAACGTTAGATAAGACATGACAGATTGGAATTGTGACATGAGTAGGCGAAGCTTCCACTACAGCTTGCAATTTGAAAGGCACCAATTTTAAAAGCCATCAGAGTTCAGGTAAATTAACAACAATTAAATATGTCAGTTCCGGAGTGTTTTGGCGAGGATACCAACACTTTCCTCGCCCATGTGATCGATGAGGAAAATCCAAGTCTATGGCCCTGTCCAAAATCGCATACTTCATACTATATAGTAGGTGAAACTGAGTATCCGAGGCGAGTAATATGTACAAATACTTAGTATGCAATTTACACTACGTGAAACATTCCCGGATGATTTATTACTCCATCCCGAAATTTGAAACTATGCATACAATGTACACTTTACTATCCCATGCGGCCACAGGAGAGACGATTTGTCAAATGAGGAAGTGGCGGACAGAGGTAACATGGCCCTTTTCAAGTGCTTAAAGAAAAAATATTGTCCTTGTAGTTAAATTTCACTCAATTAACATCATTCAGGTAAAAAATTATCTAAAATTTTAATACCTGCGGCTGTAAAGTCATGGCGGATGTACGCAAATGAGAAAATGGTCACTGCGGAGGTTAAACTGATCCACCGTTCAAATTGTCAACTAGTTCTAGAAATTAGTACAAGAATTAAAATCGTTTTTACAGCGATTCTGGTCACATGTTGGGGATGATGCATGGTTCCGCTTGCTGCTGGTGCAAACATGAGGTGGTTCTGGACGACTGGCACCCTTGGCAGAACACCTGCTCCGGCTTTAGTATCATCCCCGGCAGAAAAGCAATAATCTATTCCTGGTCATCATTGGTAAGAATCGGAAGCCAAGAATTAATAATACACCACCTTGCACACACAATCCTAAAGGAATCCTAGGCAACAATTCTAAAGCCATTCAAAACTACTGTCTCTTTGTGTAGAAAGTAGAAAAAACCAGGCAACCCAAAGAAAACCTGAGTATACATTAGAAACACCAGGGGCGTCCGAGGAGGGCGGTTTGGGGGGTGGGTGGTTGTGATTTAGGACATTTCTAAGATCCCCCACACTTTGGGAGCTTCCAATTGGTAGGGGGCCCAACCTCATGTTCTTTCATATGACCCAAAATTGCTAGTGGCGCCCCTGAGGAAGACATGCAGAGCTTCTATTTATCCTGAAGATTTTTCTGTGCCAGAAAAATGTTTCAATTTCCATGATGCACATGATAAAAGTAGTTCAGTAAAAATAAACGAATAAACTAACACTGGCTTTTTGCGTAGAGTCATCACGTCCACCCGCATGTCCAGGGATTTTTCAGGCACGATTACTTTTGTTTTGCTGTAAATCGAAGAAAAGACCAGCTCTGATGCCGCTAATGCCTAATCAGAGAACCCATTCTGCTCTTTCTAATCCTGACATCAGCAATCATCTCTGTTTCCTCCCATTTGTCTGCCCTGGATCCAGCGTGCACTCTGTTCGCTCCATGGTGTTCGGCTAATTCCTTTAATTACTCTGGAAGCAGGGAGGTGCCACGAGTGCAGGCGTTTATCCTGATCCTGAACACATGCGGCCTGTCAGAGCTTTTCATTAAGCCGCGTTCGACGGAGCAGCAACCAAACGTCAGACATTCAGAAATGAGGAGCACAGGGAAGCTTGAAAGCATGTGTGTGTGTGTGTGTGTGTGTGTGTGTATATATACATGCATATGTATGAGGATATGTGCAAATACTGTAAGAGAAACCTGTGGGTGTGTTCGCATTAAAAAAAATATATAATGTGTCCATCATTTGCACACACACACATATACACGCTTATACACACATTGCTAATGTGTTAGGTTTAAGGATCGACAGGGAAGTGGCTCTCCCACTGCTGTGATGTCGAGAGGATCGTTACAGAATTCTGATGTTTCCCATCAGCAGGGGAAAAAAAAGGTTAAAGCTGAAGTAACACAACCTCTATCATCCGTCTGTTACTCTTTTAAAGACATAAAGCGGGACAAAGCAAAAGAACATCAGCCTCTCTAGTGAATATCAGTGCAGTGAAGAGTGTAATCTCTCTCTTTCTCTCTCTCTCTCTCTTTATCTCTCATTTTCTTTCTCTTCTTTCTCCCTCCAGTCTCAGATCACCCAGCCTTGTTGTTTAGCAGAAGAAATAACTGTCAAGGGCAATTTGTCTCTCATTAGTCTCTGTTTCTATAGCGGACTCCACCGTTTTTTTGTTGTTGTTGTTGTTGTTTTTTTTTTTTTAAATGCTTACTGACATTATTCATGCTGTAATTTTATTTTAAACAGAAGACTTTAGCTTCACTTCCCAGCATCTGATCTATGGTTTCTATTACAGCCGCTTGCATCGTGTCTGCTTTTAATAAATGGAGCTGCTTTGTCTAAGCTAATGTACTTACTGTGATTGGTAATCTTCTCATTCTGGGTCTTCTTTCTTTCTTTCCTTCTTTCTTTTAGATACTTCCTTCAATATACTTTCTTAATATAATATTCTCAGAAAGCATTAAGGGCCTTGTTCGAGGGCCCAACAGTCACAGGTTGGTGGTGGTGGGGGCTTAAATCCTGATTCGACAATCAACAACCCAGAGCCTTAACCATCTGATCTCCCAATTTAGTTATTTATTTATTTATTTATTTATTTAAATCTTATTATAAGTTGAAATAATGTAATAATCCATGAATTTGTATTATTCAGGTTACAATCATGCAGGATATAAAAGCACAATCCTGGAAATAGATGGAATAAATTTGGGAAACATTCCAGGGAACTGTATACAATCATTAAACAATGTTTAATCTACAAAGGGAACCAGAGAACCTGAAGGAAACCCACAGGGACATGTGTAAAACCTGTGTAGAAATTGTGCTTTATTATGTTATATAAACAACTGTAACTAATTTTGGATATTTTTTGGACTTTGAGAAAATATACTCCAAGGTCAGTGTGTATTTATGATCAATACTCTTTCAGGGTGCCAAAGCTTTTGTGGCAATACTTAGCAAATAAGCTTTATTTATGGTAATTGCAGCGTGCACAGAAACGGAATGTTTAGTAATTTTACAGAAAGGCAAGTTTTACAAGAAAAAGTTTTATCTGGAAAATTTTAAATGTAAAACTTTATCCATTTTATAATGTTATATAAAGTAGGGACCACATCAGATGCCAATGCTGGGCCCCCTGAAGGCCCTGAATCCTCAACTGCTTAGTTGGATTAAAATAAAATGTAAACGTAGTTTGCGCTGGATAAGGGCCTCTGCCAAATGTAGATGCTAAATGCTATGTATGGGTGCCAACACTTTTGCACATCAAGCTGTCGCTCAGTGTCACAGAATAAAGAGGTTATCATGGTAGACTATGCTGTAATGCTATACTATATGAGATTTGGTCACTACGTTGACATAATACACACATAAAGTGTGCATAAAGCAAGAAAATGTATAACGCAGGAGAAAAGGGCGAGCGACAAGCAACACCAGGAAAACAATCAGCTCGGAATCGGGCTCCTCTCTCTTCCACGCCGAGATGGGACACATTTTCCATTTGAGTGAGGGATTGCACTTTCTGTGTAATGGTATATTGGAAAAGCAACAAACGACCCTGTTAGAGAAGGCAGCGGTGTCATTACGCGAGTGCGCTCGCACACACACTCGCACACACAGTTCTAACCAGCTCCAAATGAAGAAATATGAACGAGATTTACATGCTGAAGAGAAGGAGAGTGAGCAGACGAAAGCGAAAGAGCCTTCTTGCAATCATGAGAGGCATAAAATACTCCCCGATCTCAAAGACTTCATAATTGGATCTTATAGCCTACACATGGATATGGTTGAAGGCAATGACAGGGTTCGACTGTTCTCTCAATCACTTCCTGCCCGTTACGGACACTGAGCTCGGCCTCCGATGCCTTCTTTGCGGTGGTTTCTACACTTAACTCGTTTCTCCAAGCTCAGAGTAACTACGGCTTTGAACATTAAAACAGCCTCTCACCGCCACTATAAGAAAAAAAAACAGCATCACAGGGAAAAATTAAGAAGCAAATGTTTGTGGTGGGTCAAGGGAAGTGTTTCTCCAGTGCTAAAAACCATCCTTTTTCTGCCAAAAGCTGTAAAGTGCTTTGAGGGTTTTTGCAACAAAACAATCATTTGTTTAGATTTGAAACAAGGAAGCAGACAAAACAAAGACTGTTAGCTTCATGTTTGAATGATTGCCAACAGATTTCAAAAAGCAAGAACTTTTGTTCAGCTTATTTTAAAATTAGAATTTATATCAAATGATCTGTGATCAAAAATTTAGTCTTTAACAGGTAGTGCTAGACTGCGTCTGTAATTTCATACCTTTCGACATACCTTAGTTCAGTGATTAATGTGTTGGAGTGCTGATCAGATGGTTCTGCACTACAAGCTGACACTGCTGGGCCCCTGAGCAAGGCCCTTAACTGCACAGTCGGATAAAAAAGTAGATAAATGTAAGATGGCTAATAGCTAAAATGTAAATAACAAACGAGTACACGAGCCAAGTGGTATGTCCTAAATCATAAAACAGTAGGTAAAAAGTCCCCGGATGATCCACCTGGATTCTGAAGTACACATGCGATGGACACTTTACTATCATGTGCTCACGAGAAAGAAGTCTCGTCATATTCTAAAATGGTGGAAAGCGGCGGCGCAACACTTAACAATAGTTTAAAGTAGCTGTCGGTACTTTAGAAAAAATAGCGGTTAAATTGCTCTCGTTCAGCATTGTCATATCCCAATTTTTACATTTGTTGTGGAATCATAGATCAACTGACAATATCAACATGGCGGATGTACAGTAGTGAATCCAAATTGTACTTATCTTACCCATAATACTATAAACAACATTCTTTATTAAGTGTTAGGAAGTATGTACTGACTCAAATGTAATACCTACTCAAGTATTATTTTCAATTTAAGACGGTACCTTAATCAGGTGGCGTGTTTGACCTACACATTTCCGGTGAACCGGACACATATTGGAAGTGGTGGCACATGGTTAAGGTGTTCAAATATCATCCTGGAGATCATGGTTTTGTTTCCCAGCTCCACCAAGTCACCACTGTTGGGCCCCTAAGCAAGGCCCTTAACCCTCAATTGCTCAGTTGTATAAATGAGATAAAATGTAAGTCGCTCTGGATAAGGGGATCTGTCAAATGCCGTAAATGTCAGCACTTAAAGTAATATATCAAAGTAATAATAGAAATATACTATAATATACTTCACAAAATCTTTTAGGCAAAAATAAGATTATGTATCATGCTTTTTTTTTACTGTAATAAGTGTATAAAGTATTTGCTAATTCAACAACATGACATATCGCTATGGCAACCTGCTCTGGATTTATACTTTCCCTTAACGAAATGCACAAGATGATCAGATGGAAGATGAGTGTGCAAGAGGGGGAAAAAAACCCTCAGTTAATTAAATTGCTCAGGCAAAATCAAATGTCAAGAATACAAAATTAACTACGCAGATTTCATTTGTACTGATTTTTTACACTTTTTTTTAAAGCTTGACTCTTGTTCCTAGTACGCTATAGATCCAACGCTAACACCTCGCTGTCTTTCCCGCGTTTGGTCCTCACTTGTAAGTATCCACTTTTAAGGGCTGTGGCATTAGATTGTCCCAACGAGACTCTAACGATATTCTTATCTCGCTTTGACTGGAATACAGGCCTCTCGATTTTTTTCACGACCCAAAAATAGAAGAAAAACGCAGAAGAAAAAAAGGATCAAAGGGAAGGTTCCCGGAAAGGGCAGGAAACCCAAGCCAGTAGTCAGCGCTTTGTCTCTGAGTGATCAGCGAATTCAATTCACAAGCGCGGCAGGAAGAACTCGAGGACATGCATTTTGTGAGCTAACCTACTGTGGCGTAACGACCCAAAAACCCAGCAACCAGCTTTCGTTTTTCAGGTTCGCAGAATCATGCAAGAAAGTGCCAGAACGTGGAGGTGGGGCGAGTTTCTGTCAGCTTTGTCCTGGAACCTCATGTCTCAACAGTGCCAGAAGAGACACAAGATGCTGTTTTTGTGATGCTAGAAAAAAAGAAGGAACAGGATGCTTTGATATGGCAGGCATGCATAATTTTTCAGAATAAAATTTACTAATAAACAACACATTATGCTTTTTTTTTAGCTATTTATAGTTACAGTATATTTAATGTTGGAGAATGCCTTTAGGACATATATCCTGCTCTAGCTTTATGCATCTACAAACAAGGTCACCTTATTTCCTTCTATAAAGGTAATAACACAAATGGAGCCTTTTGTTATGAAACGCTGGAGATGAAAACTTTATAGTACAGTAAGTATTAGAACTAAAATACCAAATCTAATAATATAACCCGATTTCACACTGCTGCTGTAGTTGAGATAATTTCTAAAGATACACAAACTACATAAGCTATGAGTTACTATTAAAACACATCAAAATCCAATCACACCGTATTTCTACCTGTCCAAAAGAAATACCGCCACCATGACATCATCTTTTAGACTGTTTGCGTCATCTAAATAATAGGGATAAAATGTACTAAGATATTTTTGGAAGGCCCAAAACGCAATAGCGCATTGACATGCTGTGCACAAGCCTACAGCACCAACACCAGAAAGACCTAGGGTACGTTTCAGTTATGACACAATACATTAGGAGGTGTTTCAGTTATGACTGTAAATTGGAAAGAGTTTCGGTTTTGACAGTAAATTAGGCAGTTTTCCAAATATAAACCAGAAGTAGTATCATTAATGACATGATTGACTGGGAGGAGTTTCAGTCTTGAGTGATAGAACTGGGCGGAGTTTAGTTTATGAAAGTTATGGTATCAGTTATGGGTTTTTGTGTTGATATAATTTATTAAATAAAGTTTTACTTATCGCATCGCAATTAAAGAGGGTTTATAACATAGCCTAATGTACCAAAAGGGAATCACTCAGGACACTTGTAATGTTCCCTGGGGAGATATATGTGGATATGCTTGCATAACATATGGCTAAAAATGCAAACCGCTCAATGATCTCCTGAGGAGGTCTGACTGATGATCAGGACTTAAATCTGTTTCGAAAAACCTCTCGAGTGTGTTTCTAACAGCTTATTTATAAGCAGGATCTTTATGCAGGCATAATCCTGATGCTCACCGTGTAGGAAATGACCAGGCATCTTGGTATGGACCTTTTTATAGATGAATGACTGCTACAGATGGCTGGTGTGACAGCATGCAAATTATGATACACACTCTGCAGGCTGCTTGAATCGTGAATTATGAAGAAATCCCATAAACATTAGTTAGACAAAGTGGGGATTTGGGATGCAGTCCGACGTCCATGCAGAGAAGGACAAATGGTTCGGAAACAGAGCCAAAGCTATAACGATTGCAAGTTGTATTGTAAGAATGGGACATAAATTTTGCCGTAAAAGGCTACGGCAAGTGTCTAGTAGGGACAACCGCATGTGTGTGTGTGAGAATGTGTGTGTGTGTGTGTGTGTCTGGAAAGGAGTAAAATTATGAGTTGTTCTCATTTTCCCAACCGATTATGTGTGTGTATGAGGACTTGCTGACTCTATGTGATTGCAAGCCCATTATTTTTATAGGCTGTTGTTCCAGGCATTTGATAAAGGTCTGGACTGAATTTTATTTACTCTCTTTGGCTAACCTTGGCCTCATGAGTGTTTAAGTGTGTGTGGGTAAGTGGGTTATGGTGAGTACCTATCTATCCAACTGTCTGTCTGTCTATCTATCTATCTATCTATCTCTATCTATCTATCTATCTATCTCTATCTATCTATCTATCTATCTATCTATCTCTATCTATCTATCTATCTATCTATCTATCTATCTATCTATTAGTGTGTGTGTGGTCAAGCTTCTGGGTTCAAATCCCAAAACGATTCAGGTGCCACCCCTGCAGGTCCCCTAAGTAAGGTCCTTACACCTTGACTGCTTAGTTGTATAAAATAGCATAAGCATTACATGTACAGAATTTGCCAGATGCTCTTATACCGAGTGACTTACATTTACCTTTTTATACACTATAGCAATTTGGAGATAAAGGGCCTTGCATAGGGGCCAACAGTGGTAGCTTGGTGATGCTGGGATTCAAACCCACAATCTTCAGGTTAGCGGCCCAACAGCTTAACCACTGTGCTACCTCTTCCCAGTTATTATTACTAGATAGTGTTAAGTGTGTGTGTGTGGTGTGTGTGTTACCTAAAACAGGGACACTTTTCTGATTGACGGTGCTGACATTTAAATTCGAATCATATTTCATGTTCAGGAACTCGACTCGCAAAGCAAAACCTTTCCACTCCGATATGCAAATGAGCTCTCAGACACGCGATGACGAATGAAAGGACAAAGCGGCGGCTCGGTTTTGCTGTACGAAGCATTTATTTTTCTGGCACGGTCGAGGGTTCGGATCGATCTGACTTCTTAAAGGAAAACATCACTGTACAAGCAATAGCACATTCCTGCTATTGAGCTACTTTATCTGAAATACCTCAAAACTTATTAAATAATGGGTGTGGCCTTTTAAGGAATGACTCCACCCCCATAATTTGGGTAAAAACCCCATGCTGTGTTTTTCAAGGTGTTGGGGATTTTTTGGAGACTGTTGTATAAAAATCTTTGGAGCAATTAAAATCTATCACTTTTAACAGTTCCACTAATGTACAGAATCGATGTTATAGGATGTCCTGGTCACTCGTAGCGTCCTGGTGGTTCCCTTTCTGCATGCTAGGTCACTTTTTTTCCCTTTATGTTGTCACCAGGTTTATAGCTCAGTTCTGATGTCTTACAGTAGGTGGCAGTGTTGTTCTGCTCTGCAGTCTCATTTCGCTCCACAACAGGTTAACTAAGCTGCAATGAATCATCCCAGACACACACATGCACACACACAGAGAAAGTCTTGTTTAATCAACAAGCAGCATCATGAAGCTTAATAAAAACATATTACTCCAAGCTGTCGACGAATAAAAGAGACTCGAGCGTCACGGTGCCGCGCTTTTTGCCGAGAGGACACTGTCCACCGGGGGGTGATAAAAGAAATAATACAATAAAGAAAAATGAAAGGTCTGTTGTTTACACAGAGGTCAACATTTACAAACGTGATGACTCAAACCTGTCGGATGTGTCTTGTTCCCGATGAGTTTGAACGTCTTTATTAACTCGAGCAAACATTGATGAGGAAGAGGACAAGGACAAGCAGGATGCCGAGATAAAGAGGAAGTCCAGACACTTGCTTTTGTGTATTTTTAGACTGTCCATCTTTGTCTCTCATTATTTTAAAAAGGTTTCACTCCTCAGGCTTAGTGCTGCTGGAGACTGAATAAATCTGACCAATCAGGGCACTTTGAGGTAGTGTCTCATCCTAAATTGTCTTATGGCATCACAGTTGTCTAGATCTGATATAAAGAGCCAAAAGACTGTGTTCATCGGGAAAACTAGTGCCCTTCTGTCTCCCCGTCTTTCTGTCCAGTCTATCTGTCTGTCTATTCTCTTTCTTACTTTCTCTTTTTCACTTTCTCTTTCTGTTTACTACTTTGTTTCTCACTTGCTCTCTCGTTCTGTCTCTCTCTCTTACACACACACACACACACTCTTTCTCTCTTGCTCTCTTTCTCTCTCTGTATCTCTCTCTCCCCAATTATCCCTCTCACTCTGTCTCTTTCCTTGTTTCTCTCCCCTCTCTTTTTTGTCTCTCTCTCCTTTTATCCCTCTCTCACTCTATCCCTTTCTTTATCCCTATCTTACTCTGTCTCTCTCTCCCTCCCTCATTCTGTATCTCTTTTTCCTCTCTCTCTTTCTCTCTCTCTCTCTCTCTTCCTGTTAATTTAAACGAGAGCTGTTCCGGTAAAGCACACAGAGTTTAATTGACATAGAAAAATAATCTGACCCTTCTTTTCATCTCACTCTCTTCATATCTCTCACCCTTTCTCTCATTCTCTCACAAATCTGTCCGCTCTCATTCTATCCCCCAAAAGACCCAGGGTCTCGTATTGGAAACGAAGGCCAAGAGTCCACTGGAGACTTAGCGAAAGCCTCTTGACCTAAAACGTTCTGTCCTTGGGCCGTGTTTGAAGTAGCTAAAGATTCACTTGTATCACTTCACCGTTTCGCCGGCTCGCACCACTTTAGCGTTTCTATCAACCTTCCATTTTGGCCATTTATCAGCCTCAGTCGCTTTTCCTATTTCTCTCACTCTCCATCACTTCAAATACATTTTCATTTTAACACTTCACAAAGCTTTCAAACATTTATTACTTCTCGTTTCATCAACTATCCAGTTCTACCCATTCCTCAGGTTTATTTTACACTAACGGTATATCACCTGCCTTGATCACTTTCAACCATTTTATTATTTGCTCACAGCGTCGCCATTTTCCCTTTCTGCCTGATTCCGGTTGACCGTTTTATCGCCTGTCATGTCATCATTGCTCCATTTTATTATCTTTCACCACTTTAACATTATATCTCTCATTATTTTTCAATCCTTTTAACATTTTATTTTTCCTTAAAAAACACAGTTTTTTGTTAGAAACAGAGAGAGAGAGAGAGAGAGAGAGAGAGAGAGAGCGTTTAAACTGGGTGAGGACATTTTTTTTAATCATTTTTGTGTTACTGTTAATTTTCATGCAGGTTGAAGGTCTGATTTTTTTATCATTCATCATAAAATATAAGGAAAACCAATTGTACAAAACGATTCATTCAAATGCTCACCTGGTTATTGAGTATCGGTTATTTGGAGCATGTCAGATTTTTCCTTTGGGATTAGGGCAAATTTTGTTTTATGGGACATTTTTTCAGGGCAGCACGGTGGCTTAGTGGTTAGCACTATCGCCTTGCAGCAAGAAGCCCTGGGTTCAATTCGGGTTCACCTTTCTGTGTGGAGTTTGCATGTTCTTACTCCGAGTACTCCGGTTTCCTTCCACAGTCCAAAAAAATGTATGTTAGATTGATTGGTGTTTCTAAATTCTAAAGTTTCTAAGTGTGTGGCCCTGTGATGGACTGGCTACCTGTCCATCACACCTGTCTCCTGCGGGCGCATGATATAGTAAGACGTCCATCAGATGAGTAGTGTAGAATCAGAGAGGAGGTAGAAGATCATCCGGAAACTTTTCACATACTGATCCACAAATACTATGAATTCGGACATACTTCTAGCTTCACATACTGATGCATTTGAGATAAGAAAAAATTATAAGTTTACTATTTCATCGACATTTACATTTACAGCATTTGGCAGAAATACTTAACCAGAGTGACATTTATCTCTTTTATACAACTGAGCAATTGGGGATTAGGGGCAGTTCTCAGGGGCCCAGCAGTGGCAACTTGGTGATGGGAATCAAACCCTCAATCTCCAAAGACTTAGCAGTCCAACACCTTAACCATTGAGCTACCACTGTCCCACTGACTATCTGAACCGCTTGTTCTTCTTTTCTTTTACTATGTCATTATTCCCTACCATTTTATCACCTCTATAATCTCTTGTTGGTTTACCGCCTTTTTAACCACCATTCTTATACCACATACTCGCTTTAATGCTATTGTTTTACCTCTTAGTGATTTTTACCCGTTTATTATTTTCCTGGTTTATAAGCTGTATAAATCTACAGTCCAACGTTCGACCGGCCGCTTGTGACTTGTGACTTGTTTTATCATTCTGTTTTTTTTACTGACTTACAAGCATTTGCATTTTACTGGGTCAGTTTTAGCGCTCTGACAGTACAACATTACGTTTAATGCAGAGAATTAGCAGAGACATCTCTCTGGCTTCTGATTGGTCAAAATAGTGAATAGCCCACTCATCGCTATAATTACCTGGATCAGGTGTGCTCAGCCAGTCAGAAGCTGGAATATACCATCTCAGATAAGGTTGAAGATAAGGGTTTAAGATTAGGTAAAGTACTATCTCCTATCTTCTGGTTGATAGAACACACCTGATCCAGGTAACCAGATTCAAACGATGCATCTGTTAGCATGCTAGCTTCTATATCTCACTGAAGAATTTTAGGAAAGAGGGTTAAACCCATCGAAATCTATCCTGCACTCGACAAAATCTTTCAGCATTGATTCTGGATCGGCTGCAAAAAAAAGAGAAAAAGATCCAGACAGAGATTCAGGAGACGACTGTATTGATCCAGGAAGGATCTTTTGTGCGTGTGTGTGTGTGTGTAAGACGTAGACATTCCAAAGCTGCATCCAGGTGGTCTGCGTTATCCCAGGCTTTGCTAGGATAGAATCTCAGGTGACCACTGTGACCTGGTGGAGATTAGAGAGCTAAAGTGCTTTCGAGGTGCCAACTCGAACTAGATCCCACAGGATTCAGATCCAGAGCTTCATCCCAAACTCAACACAGTATCATCACAATTTTATTTCAATACCATTTGATTCCAGTCCGTTTAACACTTTCACATCTCCTGAGAACACATCATACTGCTAAGATTGCTGATATACAGTATTTTTATTTCTACAAAAGGGTTATTTCTTTTTTACCCGGATTCTTTAAAAGCCTGACATCTAAAGGAATTTCTACGCGTGGTTGTAAATGTATATTTTTAATAATCAAATAACATCAGAACTGCATTTCGAGGCTGTTAAACAACACACACATTTTATATATATATCTAACACACACACACACACACATCACACTAATTGAATTCCGTGTAAATTAATGCAGCAGAAAAATCTTAATCTTCCTCTGTTATGTTGCCTAGCGACCAGTAAAATTGCTAATGAACTGTTATCAACCTCGTTCCATTATTTATAAATGCTTTTTATTTATTTTTGTCATCATTTTATTGTATAAACTCAATCAGTGATTCATGTATTTGATGTAAGATAATTTAACCATAAGTTTGTTAGTGCGTTGTATTGATTTCTCACAAAAAAAAATAAAATAAAAGTTTTTCCATAACGTTTGTGGAAACATTCGTGCAATGTTAAGACAACGTCTGTATCTAAACGTCTGTAAGCTATTTACCAATTTAAATGTTTATATAAGTGTTTTAGGTCTGTAGGGTTTGGACTCCTTTTTCTGTTTCTTCCACTCTCTCTTTATCTTTCTATTAGTTCTCACAACAAAAAGATTCGCCATTTTCCAGTATTGTTTTGAATCACATGAACTGTAAGAAGTGTGTAGTGTTTAATAAGGCGGTGGTTAAGGCTCTGGGTTGTTATTTTAAAGACCAGGAAGACCTGGGTTCAAGCCCCACCACTGCCAATCAGCCACTGTTGGGTTCTTGAGCAAGACCTTTAACCCTTCCTGCTCCAGGGGGGCTGCATCATAGCTGACCCTGCGCTCTGACCCCAAATTCCTAAGCTGAGATATTGCGAAGAAACAAATTTCACTGTGCTGTAGAGTTTATTTGACAAAATAAAAGCATTTACGTTTCAAACTTACAATGTTTATTCTCAGTTTCACCAAGAGTGTATTGTGTTTTGTCTGTATCCATGGTATTTATTTACTCCACTGGAATGTTTATCAGCTTGTTTTCATCGCTCATATTTAAAGTGTCTTTCCATCTTCTCTCCTTTCTTGCATCATCGTCCAATATCTGACAGTTCTGGGATATTTTTTTTAACCAAACTCGAAACAAACCGGCATCCATATTTAACCCACAGCAACCTCAGTCTCACGTAGCCAAAGCTTCAGACTGATGACACTATAAAAGAAAGCGAATGAAAAGTTCCTACAAAAACAGACCGGCATGGAACCACAGATGGTTGGTTTTTAGGAAGATTGTTAAAATTAACACACACACACACACACACACATATCATGGAAATACAGTAGCATCCGACTAATCAGATGACTTGAAAACTCTTAATATGTGTTGAATTTTGTGTGCCATATGTTTCCGACATTTACATTTTTGTCATTTGGTAGACATCTAAATTCAGATCGATATACGTTTTTGTTTAAGCAGTTAAGGGAATTGCTGAAGTACCCAAGGATTCAGGGGTCCATCACTAGCATCTTGGCGGTGCTGGAATTAACCATGATCTTATGTTTAGCAGTCCACAAACACTGAGTTACGACTCCACCCTACATTTAGCCAACATTTCTGGATGTGGCATCTGAGACCGAGTCTACCGTAACCATGTCAGACTGCTGTAAATGTTTGCTAAAGATATACAAAAACATCATTAAAACCAAGCGTAATTACAGCAGACGCCTGTCTTTTCAACATCACATTGAAAATTCAAGGCTGAAAGATAAAAGTGGAATTAGAGCCATGTGGTTTTACACCAGAATACAACAACATAAACAAGAACAACGATATGGTAGCCAGTAGACGGTCCACGGAAATATGGTAGCCAGTAGACGTCCACAGAAATAAATTCATACAGACGTAAATTTTAAGCATGAGGGCCATTTTTTAATCATCTTTTAAGCTACTTTATGGAAGAAAAACTCCATCACAGCTTGCTGGAGAAACGTACAGGCTAATTTTCTCGCTAAACGTCTTTATTAAATCAGCAGCAATTTGTCGATTATTTAGGCAGTAGTTGATGTTCGAGAGCCGGTTATGCAATGGGCGAGTGTGTGTGTGTGTAATATTCGGTGTACAATAAAGGACAGTGAGTCCCAGGCCCTCCTGCTGAGTCCAGCTCTTTGGAGATTCGCCTACGGAAGAGCTATAATCATTACGTTTACAGTAATAATCATTAGAAATGAAAAGCAACTGAAGCATTGGGCCTAATGAGCTCAGATTTTTTTTCCACAGCCCCTCTCTGACCAATAACACACGTGCTGGAACTTATTAAGCTGCTTAACGTCCATCTAGCACAATTAGGGAAATCAGAGGGCGCAGAAGCGGTGAGGCGGAATTGGATTAGCGAGAGACGGCGAGGACGAGAAACTCCATGAGTCCTGGACTAGTTTTGACTAGATGACAGGAAGACGAAGATGACAAGAAGTCTTTGGGGTCCGGTAAATTGGACAGCCATATCGAAGGAGGTTTAAGAGCACTTTTGGCAGCTACTCCAGAGAGAGTCACGCTTGTCATTTAGACAGAACTCGCCGCACAGATCAGATCGAGGGAAGCTCCGTTCGCAGGGAAGCTCTCCAACACTAAGCTGTGGGATCCGTAATCAAGGACGCTCTGTTCTGGAGTTATTGGTGTCTAACAAGCTTTAACGAGGTGTAACGAGTCCTAACGAGCAGATGATCAGTCCGGCCGGAACAGTGCTGCAACCTGTGAGTTTTAGAAATGTGGATACTCCAGGAACAAGTGATTTTGTGTTGTAGCTTCAGAGAAAGTGGCTAGCTGTGTGTCTTTTTGGGAAACAGCTCATACCTTACTAACTAACTAACTAACTCAGATCTTTATTAGGTATTGTTAATTAATCATTTATAATTAATACTTGATGTAATTCAACCTGAAAAATGTCTAGAGCACCATTGTATCTCAAAAAAATGTATTGCTAATGTCATGTGCTATGATAAAAGTCATGGCGACCGACATAAGAATCATTCACGGCTCAGTAATCGCAACTTTTTCTGCAGTTCAACACCTTAACTACTGTGCATCACCTTTTTTCAATCCTATTTTCTTTCTGTATTTTGTTCCGATATTAAATAATAAAGACCAGCTGGGTCGTCTGCAGGATAGTGAGGGGATTGTGGGTAAACTTTCTGATGTACAAAGCTCAAAAGTACACGAAGGTTAACATACCACATGGGTTTTGGACAACAGCCACAAAACATGACGTCTGCGAAATAAAAACAGCCGCCGAGGCAAAGTAACACAATGAAAAAACCCTAGAAAACTACTAATCCATAAATTAAAATAACAACAGTGTATAGATCGTTAAAGATATACTAAAATTAAATTTAGGAAAATATTTAGTCTGCAACACATTTATATGTGTAAAATAAGGTGTGTGAAATAAACATGGCCCCGACACGCAAGAGCAAACAGAATGTAAAATCACCTGTGATGCCACCGGTCTGTATATTTCCAGCATAGATGGTGAAGTGACACATCTTTAAATCTCTCTATTTATTTCGGATTCTCTGTAAAGTTGTTTACCGTGAGCTCCCAGTTCATATAGTAAGCTGAAATATGACTCTAGATATCATTGAGTATTTGAGTTTGGGGTGTGATGTTTGAGGAAAATAACCAGCGGGTAATCCAGCCTGCTTTACTGATGTTTTCATGTTCCTCTGGTTCTTTAGCAGGTACACATAAAGAATTCATTAAAAGAACAACAGGTTTATTATGTCATGATTGTTGATTTTCCCCAAAAAATAGTTTTATTAAACAGAGATTTTGTTAGCCAATAAAATATTTATTTGTTTTTTATCCATTTTTGGTTCCATCACCTGCTATAACTTGTCATATCGCCACTATAAACGGTCATCCTTTTTTCTTGAATGAAGGAAAAATGGCTGCTTATTATTATTATAGTAAGCCTCAGCACTACCAAGCTGCTACTGTTGGGCCCCTACGCAAGGCTCTTGAACCGCTACTTCTGCTCCAGGGTTAGGATCATCAGATTCATCGGTTTGACACATAATTACATAAGAACATGTTTGTGTTAAAATAAATCTAGGCAGACGTGACATAACTCCTAATTCTATTAGCTGTTAGGTTAGAGTGTGTGTGTGTGTTTGAAGCCCTAACAGGCATATGAATGAGTCAGGACTTGCTCCCGTTTACTAATGAAGGTTTCATCATCTGGAGCCAGACTCCCATCAGCACCCCTATCACATAAGGGAGAGAGAAAAAAAGAGAGATGAAAGGAGAAGAGTAAGAGAGAGGGAGAAAAAGAGAAAGAAAGAAAGAAAGAAAGGAAGGGAAAGAGATAAAATGAGAAAAAGAAAAAATAGGAAGTTAGATAAAAGGAGAGAGAGAAATAAAGAAATAGAGAATGAAAGAAGGGGATAAAGGAAAAGAGAGAGAGATAAAAGGAGACAAAGAGAGAGAGCACTAACAAACCTTTTAGCGAGAAAACAGAGAACTGAAAATGAGCAAAAGATGGGAAACAAATGTGAGAGTCATCGTGCATGAAATTAAAAGAGATACCTCAAAATAGTCCTGCCAGCGCCAGCAAGCTCGGTCTGCCATCACACACGCACACACACACACACACACACACACACACACACGCACAGCGACCTTCCGTTCCCCTCTCCCACACTCCTTACAACATGCATTCATTTATATTCACCCACACAGTGCTAATGCACCCCCCTTTCCCCCTCCCCTGTTGTTTTCCCATGATGCAGCACTCACAGGAAAAGAAGCCTTAACTCTGGTGCTAAACATCCCCTTGCAGCATTCCTCTCACTCCTCCATTCTTTTTCTTCCCTGAGCAGGTTTGCTGTCTGCGATGGCCTGAGGGGACGTCTCTCCTGTCGCTCTGCTGCTGATGTGCCGTGTGAATGTGAAGCTGAGAGAAAAATGCAGACAGAGCGAGCGAGAGGAAATGACAAGGACTAAACGCAATTTTTACTGCACATTCACCCACTTGAGCTCCTGCTCATGCTAACGGCCATCTTTGTTCTTTAGGTTCGTCCTCAATAATCAATCCATCTTCCTAAACGATTCGAGTGTCTCCGCCACTCGCCAGTCGAGAAGGATGAGTAACCTTTAGACGACTCTCTCTCTCACTCTCTTACACTTCTTTCTCTCTGCTTGCTATTTGTCTTTCTCATCCCTCTCTTTCTCTCTCTTCTCTCTCTCCCATTTTTATCTCTATCCGTTTTTATTCCCTATTTCTCACTTTTATCGTCTTACCATCTCTACAGTAGATCACTTTCTTTCTTTCTTTCTTTCTTTTTTTCTTTCTTTCTTTCTTTCTTTTTCTTTCTTTCTTTTTCTTTCTTTCTTTCTTTCTTTCTTTCTTTCTTTCTGTTTCTTCCTCTCTCTCTGTATGCTTTTTATTTCTGTGTTTACTCAATTTTTCTTTTTCTTTTTCTCTCTTTGTCTCTCTCTCTCTCTCTTTTTATATCTATCTTTTGCTACTCTGTATTTTTCACATTGATATATATTGCTTCTTTCTTTCTTTCTTTCTTTCTTTCATTCTTTCTTTCTTTTTACCACCCATAATTTCTTTCTCATGCTTATACCTATTCCTCCACGTCCCTCTCAGCCATGCTTTTTCTCCACCTGCCTACATTGCTCTCGATGCTCTACACGATCATTAAATGGAATATAAAAACAAGATAAAGCAAAGAAATACACTATTATGTTTCACAATGTCATCTTTAATAAAGTGTAATAAAAACGTTGTTGAGATTTCAAGTGACTTCTTTGTCAGCAATGTAAAAAGAAAAGATATGCGAGTTTATCAGAAAGTGAATGAAGCCTCTCAGTGACGAAAAGGGGATCTTTGAGAAGCAATTCTAAATGTATTTACTGCCCGTTTGTCTACCTGAAATGAAGTAAAGAACATTCGGCTGTCTGTGTAGTCTTACACTCACAGAACCAGTTTCATCTTTAGACTCTGGGAGGCGGAGTCTAGAGGGAGGCGGAGCCACAATAAAGTGCGCTAGAAAAAAGTAATTCTATTTATGCATGCATATATTTTTCCTACATTTTAGTGAATCTGCCAAGCCGCCACTGATGGGCCCTTGAAGAGGCCCTTAATCCTTCTTTCTGCTGATGCTGTATTATGGCTGACCTTGCAAATTGACCTCAACTTCCTAAGATGAGATACGCAAGAAAGTATTTCACTGTGCTGTAATGTACATGTGACAAATAAACTATTCTATTCTACTATATTTTATGCATAAAATATAAATTTCCTGCATTCGGCTACAATAATACTTTCCTTCATTGTCCGATGAAAGAGACATCTCCACAAGCTGTTTGTTGATTGGCTCCTGTGACAATCGGTCCTATCGTTTTAAAATTTTGGAATTTGCGCAGAGGTCGCGACTTAGTTGAAGATCACGTGTTTATGACAAACGCGCCGGACGTATCATGTCATTCACATCACCTGGCGTAAAATCATCTCTATTCCCGTCTTTGCATTGACTTTGTAATCTACTCGCGCCAATAATTAAATTCACATTCGGTGTGAACACAGCATTAGACTATAAGAGCCCAAACAGAGGCGGAGTCACAAAAACGTGTACAGCAATTGTACTGATATTGCTTTTATTAAACTGTACTAAAGTTTAGTCGACTTATATTGACAAAGCTACTAGTTGAAGTCTATCTGCTCTATACTCACTACTTATACTTGAAAATATAATTTACAATTACGGCATTTTGGCAGACGTCCTTAACTGAGCAATTGGGGGTTAAAGGCCTTGCTTATGGGCCCAACAGTGGCAATTTGGTGGTGGTGGGAATCAGACCCCAATCTTCCAATTAGCAGCCCGACACCCTAACCACTGTGCTACCACTTCCCCACTATACTTGACTATTTGTCCAACTTGAACACTTTTAATGGAGATTAATACAAAATAAGTAATCAGTACAGTACGCTAGAGTTCCTTACCTTCACTACTTTTACAGCTAAAAAAAAGTTCACTTTTATCATCTAAACAGTATTTATATCACTTCAAAGTAGACGTTCATGATAAAAAGTGTTCGAGAAGAATTAAACTTATCTCTTTAAGTTGATTTACAAAATAATTCTCATTCGACTTACAGTACAAACAGAGACGACTTAAATGTTTTAGATTCTAAACTGACAGATTTACCGAAAAAGTGCTAAAATAGTTCACTTACAAATCCACCGCTAGAACACTAGATCTCAGTCACTCATTGCAGAAAGGAAACTCTGCATTTAGCCGTTAACTGATTTCCAGTTTACGTAATAAAATCAAATTTAATCAAAGTAAATCATTCATATTTAATGAACATTCCAGCGATGTGCTGTTTTATCCATGTGTATAAGGTAAATTAGAAATTTAAAGAAGATATTTGCAGAAATGACATTTCCAGCATCGAATGTTGAACACATGGTCATGTGACTCGATCCACTTTAAGCTCTTGAGCACAGATTTTAATTATAAACCGAAAGTGTTGTTACACTTACAGCAGGAATGCAGCTGTTTTAAATGAAGCACACAACTTTAATTACCAGGGACACACTTTTAAAGAAAAAGGAAGGTTTTGGGTCCCTCAGGTGCAACCCAAAGAAACGCAGCAACACTGTAAAGGTAAAACTGTTTTTTAATATCTAATTACGCAACTTAAATGAGTTCTAAAAGTACTTTACGTTCGCTAGGTTCTCTGATTAACGGTACAAAAGATGCAGCTCTGAGCTTTTACACCCCGGTGACACGCATTGTATTAAACCACTAAAAGCTATTTTTTTTTCAGCTTTTAGTTTTTATATTTCCATTAGGCTTTATTACACACGTCATTTTATGTGTAGCTTCTTTATTTTAGTTTTTTAGCCCTAGGATTAAAAAAATTCTAGGAAAATCACATTTAATGATAATCCACTAAACATAACTGCTGCAGGTGATTTATAGAAAGTCACAGGAAAAGGAGGGGAATTTAACACGTTCAGATTTTAAAGACTGGAAAAGTGGAATTGAAAAAACGTGTCAAAGGTACGTGAACTTGTGTGTTTAGCCTGATACTGATTAAATTCAGTGTTAGTAATCGAGTCTGGATAAATTTACATTCTGATGCCGAGACATTTCTCAAACTCTCGTGGGAAGTGATAGCGCAGTGATTAAGGTGTTGGACCACCAATCGGAATATCGGGGTTCGATTTTCAGCACCACCAAGCTGCCACTGTTTTCTAAGACCTAATCACTGACCTGTACTCTTTCCAAGACCTAATCACTGACCTGTACTCTTTCCAAGGGCTAATCACTGACCTGTACTGTTTTCCAAGAACCAATCACTGACCTGTACTGTTTTCCAAGGACCAATTACTGACCTGTACTGTTTTCCAAGAACTAATCACTGACCTGTACTGTTTTCCAAGGACTAATCACTGACCTGTACTGTTTTCCAAAGCTAATACTGACCTGTACTGTTTTCCAAGAGCTAATTACTGACCTGTACGGTTTTTTGACCATCCAACCAGCTAATTACTGACCCTTACTGACCTGTACTGTTCCACTCACTGACTGTACTGTTTTACTGTTTCCAACTGACAAATTACTGACCTGTACTGTTTTCCAAGACCTAATCACTGACCTGTCCTGTTTTCCACAGCTATTACTGACCTGTACGGTTTTTTCCAAGAAGACCTAATACTGACCTGTACTGTGTTCCAAGATTAATACTGTTTTCCAAGGACTAATCACTGACCTGTACTGTTTCCAAGAACCGATCACTGACCTGTACTGTTTTCCAAGGACCAATCACTGACCTGTACTGTTTTAAAGATTAATCACTGACCTTTACTTGTTTTCCCAAGAACTAATCAACTGACCTGTTACTGTTTTCCAAGACCTAATCCACTGACCTTTACTGTTTTCCAAGACCTAATCACTGACCTGTACTGTTTTCCAAGGACTAATCACTGACCTGAACTGTTTTCCAAGACCTAATCACTGACCTGTACGGGTTTTCCAAGAGCTAATTACTGACCTGTACGGTTTTCCAAGAGCTAATTACTGACCTGTACTGTTTTCGAAGAGCTAATTAATTACTGACCTTTACTGTTTCCCAAACCTATAATCACTGACCTGTACTGTTTTCCAAGACTAATTACTGACCTGTACGGTTTTCCAAGACCTAATTACTGACCTTACTGTTTCCAAGACAAATCACTGACCTGTACTGTTTTCCAAGGAAATCACTGACCTGTACTGTTTCCAAGAACCGATCACTGACCTGTACTGTTTTCCAAGGACCAATCACTGACCTGTACTGTTTTTTAAAGATTAATCACTGACCTTTACTGTTTTCCAAGAACTAATCACTGACCTGTAACGGTTTTCCACAACCTAATCACTGACCTGTACTGTTTCCCAAACCTAATCACTGACCTGTACTGTTTTCCAAAACTAACTGACTGACCTAACTGTTTTCCAAGACCTAATCATACTGACCTGTACTGTTTTCCAAGAGCTAATTACTGTTTTCAAGACTGACCTGTACTGTTTTCCCACAGCTAATCACTGACCTGTACTGTTTTCCAAGACCTAATCACTGACCTGTACGTTTTTCCAAGTTACTGACCTGTATGGTTTTCCAAGAAGCCTATTACTGACCTTACTGTTTTCCACGGGTAATCACTGACGCACTGTTTCAAGACTCGATCATGACCTGTACTGTTTTCCAAGAACCGATCACTGACCTGTACTGTTTTCCAAGGACCAATCACTGACCTGTACTGTTTTTTTTAAGATTAATCACTGACCTGTACTGTTTCCAACAACCTAATCACTGACCTGTACTGTTTCCCACACCTAATCACTGACCTGTACTGTTTCCCACACCTAATCACTGACCTGTACTGTTTTCCAAGGACAAATCACTGACCTGTACTGTTTTCCAAGGATCATCACTGCCCTGTACTGTTTTTCAAGGACCACTCACTGATTATATTAGTCCCCTAAGGACCAATTACTGACCTGTACTGTTTCCCACACCTAATCACTGACCTGTACTGTTTCCCACACCTAATCACTGACCTGTACTGTTTCCCACACCTAATCACTGACCTGTACTGTTTCCCACACCTAATTACTATTGAACATTGTAAAAATGTATTAACAAACAAATATTTTTTTATATGAATTCTTAGACTGCAAATAAAATACAGATTAAAAAAAGGTAGAACTTTAGAACTGTAAAAACAGTAGGTCAAAGTTCATCCACAGGGTTCAGTAGATAATCTCTGAAAAATTGATCAAAGCAAAGCAAAGTCTAAGCGGGTGTTTGTTTTAAAGTATATTTTGTGTGATCTAAACCGCAAACCCAACATCTTGAAGCAATAAACCGTCCAGACGTGGTTAGGCATCATACATAACTCTGTTAGAGCTTCATTGATTCCGTGATCGGAATTCACATCAGATCCAGGTTGGATGTTAGGTCACTCAATGAATGAATATAAACTGTGAGCTGAAAACTTGAACACTGTAAATACTTTATTCAAATAGCCAATTACTGCACACTTCTGTCTCCCAAGGACCAATCACTAATCACCTTTTTAGTTCTTTCATCTCTTTTGTTCATCAGTCACACATTCTTTTCAGTTTATCCGGTTTTTTTCCCACAAACACATCATTAGTGAAACGTTTTGTGGATGTTTTTGAATGCAAAAGAACAATAAATAAAGTTCATTCGATTCAGTATTCGAAAGCTTATGAGGAATTCTTAGCGTTTGAAAAAGTAGAAGAAGTCTCTCCGGACGCAAGAGTTTGACACTTCTAAGTAAATCTAAGTGTAAATAAACGAGGCATACAAAGAAGACAAACAGACCGGCACCGAGACGGAGGAGGATGAAAAGGAAAGTGAGGGCAAGACGGAAGAAAGATGCAAGAAGAAAGCAGACTGGTGAAAGAAAACAGAGCTTCAGAAAACAGAGACGGTTCTAAAAGACAGTCGAGACAAAGTAGCGGTCATGATGGAGTCTCGGGGGAGAGAAAGGGATGAGAGCGGAGGACAAATGGAGAGGAGAGAGGACTCATCGATCGGTGTCTACCATATCTACATGCAGCTCCGCAGGAACTTGATGGATCTGTCATATGTTTTAAATCTGACGTGGTGGTGAGAACAGAAGCTGGAGAACTGAACCATTACATACATCACATCAAGCTACACACACACACACACACCCACACACCCACACACAGCTGTGTGGAGTGACGAATCACCTGAAAACAAAAGGTCAGGAAGCCATTTTGTTCCACTGGATAAAGTGTGTTACTCACATAATCCTCAAACGTCACAGGTTAACAGAAGGAAGAGGAAGGAGGAGGAAGGAGGAGAAGCTGTTCTGATGTCACAGAAAGGATGAGACTGTAATGTTGCACCAGATTTTTATACCTTTTAAAATATAAGTTTAATATTATTTTGAAATCTCTCTTGTCTTTTTCTCTCTTGCTTTCTCCATCTTTCTTTCTTTTCACTGTCTGCCTCTCTCACTATACTGTGTGTCTCTCTCTCTCTCTCCAATTTTCTCTTGCTATCCAGGTTTCTCTCTCTCTCATTTTCTTACACTGTCTACCTCTCTTTACTCTCTATCTTTATATCTCTCCACCCAAACTCTGTCAACTCTGTCTTCCTCATCCCCCTCTTGTATCATTATCTGTCTATCTACCCCTTTATCTCTGTCTCTCTCTCACTCGCTTGCTCTGTCTCTCTTATTCTCTTTCTCTGTCCTGCTCTGTTTTTCTCTCTCACTCTCTCACTATATCTCTTTTACTGTCTCACTCTATCTGTCCCTCTCTCTTCTATATTCTCTCTGTCTTTCATACACAATAAAAAGTCTTCTATAGAGATTTCCTTCTCTCTTTGAACGTACCAGATTCCTTACGAGTTTCGAATAGCGAGTTTGTCATTAAAACATTTGGCATCTAAAACCTCAACAAAACGATTTACAAAATAATGTTTGTCTACAAAAATAGAAAAAAAACTCTGAAGAATAAAGTGATTTATTAAAGCACTGTAGGATGACACCGACTTGCTGTTCGCTCATTTCACAGCTTTTAGCTTGTTCACTGAGACTGAATCAGAAAAAAAGGGAATTTTGGCTCGTTTTTTTGTTTGGTTTGATTTCACACTGATCAAAGAAAATAAAATTATTTTGTAGAAATTTTGGCAGACGGCAATGTTGCCAACTGCCTTCCTAAAAAAAACAGCGAAATCATGAAAACAGTCAATGGATGACATCCTAGTGTTTGCATACTCCTGTCGTTTTTTTGGAAGGAGTCTCCAGTTTCATTGCTATAAAACACTCAGGAGTAACTTAAACACTATTAGGGTTTTTTTTTTAAATTATTTCTTAGTAACACATGAATAGCTGAGCAACAAAAAGAGTCGCCGCTGAGGGACTGCTTACATTCTGCTTTAATGTAAGAAAGTCAATCTGTCCAAATTTGTCTCATTTTTGTTACCGCACTGTGATACTGTGTCCCTGTAGCAGGAAGAGGGTTAAGGGTCTTTCTCAAGGACCCAACAGTAGCAGTTTGGCACTGGTGAGGTCTTGATCCCTGGACTACCGATCAACAGCTTAACACATTTACAGGGTTCCATCTTCCAGTTAGCAGTCCAACATCACTGAGCTACCACCTCCACACCACTGTTCTTTTCATTCTTAAAGATAGAAATCTAAAACCGGTGTAAAGGACAGCTAAGCTTTATGATCACCGTAAGATCAAGTGTTGTATCAATCAACATGCTGCTCCACACACAACCTAATAGATGAGGATCATACCTTGATTAATCTTTTTCCAATAGGAAACGCGACCATGCGTTTGTGTGTGTGTGTATGTTTGTTACAGTCAGCGTTTGGATGCTGTAGAATTTATATTCCTCATTTGTGAATCGATTATCCAATACCCTCTTCAGCCGGCACTTAATAAGCTCTAATGTTTAGCGAGATGAGACGTGGTACGTGAGCCTCAGATGGTGCTTGCATTCACGTTTACATTCACATTGAGCAGTTAGGGATTAAGGGCCTTGCTCAGAGGCCCAGCAGTGGCAACTTGGTGGTGTTTGGATTCGAACCCCAACTGGCAGTCCAACACCTTAACCATGTAACGTTATGTGGGAAAGTGGTAGCTAGTAATGTAAATGCCTTTATTGTTCACATATACTTTTTACAGCATAGGAAAACTTGCTTCTTCGCACATCCCATCTTAGAATGTTGGGGTCAGAGCGCTGGGTCTTGAGCATTGAGCAATAACTATTTAAGTCATCACAGTGGCTCAGTGGTTAGAATGAGGATTCACTGCTGGGCCCCTGAGCAAGGCCCTTGACCCACAATTGCTTAGTTGCATAATAAGTTGAAATGTAAATCGCTCTGGATAAGGGCGTCTGCAAAATGCCGTAAATGTATCTAATGGACATGAGGAGACCTCCGTCCGCCTGATGATCTTATATAACAAATATAACAAAACACAGATTTAAAACCAGTGTGAATCAGATCAATATCACGCTTAGACACGATGACGTATGAACAAATTCATAACCAGCGAAGCAAGAAAAAGTGTTTCTTACCTGTCCAATAAAACCAAGATAGATCTACGACATGTGCTCGCTCCAGGATGGAAACAAGGTTCTGTGTGTGTGTGTTTTAGAACTATGTGGGATGAAATAGCCAGAAGGTAAAAAAAAAAAAAAAAAACACACAGCAAAACAATATAAGGGGTTAGAAGAAGTTAAGTTCACTGAACTTCAGTTGCTTCAAGCTGATTTTTCCAGCATGCTGGAGGTAAACAGGACCTTTCAGGACATATTCTGAAGTCTCATCACCGAGAGGGAGAACAAGTGTCAAAAGTGCGCAGGCAGGAAGGTAGTATGGAGGAGTAACTCGTGTTCATCTGCTCACGTTAGTGTCAGGATTATCTGTGGTGAGGAAACATCTAAAAAAATATAATTAACTTCAAACGTCTAAAAGCAAAGAAACAGACAGGAAGGTGGTACATTTGCATATTTACATATGCAAATACATTGATGGAATAAACATGTATGCTTGGATAGGAAAATAATCAACAGGGTTACCATGACAACCCGTTTATTTTTCTAGAATCCAGTGGCGGAAGCATTGTGGTGCTGGAAATTGAACCCACAACCATCTAAAAAGCAGTCAAACCTCTTACCCAATGAACTACCACTTGGCAGTATTATATGGATGATGCTCCTATCCAGACTGCCTTGAATCATCTCATTACATAAATCTCATGGTTCTGGTTTTTGAACCCATGACCTTCTGATAAGCAGTCCAACACCACAGTAAAATTTCTGGGCAAGGAAGTTCAAATATCAGGAAGTAAGTTATAAAACCTAAAAATAAAGTTGTAAAATGTTGAGAATAAGGTCAAAAGTACAAAAATAAATTTCTAATATTTTGAGAGAAAAAAGTCGGAATATTTTAAGAGTCATCAAATTTTGGAAAATAAAGTCAAAATTGCGAGAATCAATTCATTATATTACAGAAAACAAAGTCAAAATAGTTTGAGAATAAAGTTGAAATTACGAGATTTAAATCATAATACTTTAAAAATGATATACTACTTTAAATCATAATACTTTAAAAATAACGTCAGAATATTTTGGAGAATAAAGTCGAAATTACAAGTAAAAGTTCGGAATATTTCTGAGAATAAACTCAAAATAGCTTGAGAATAAAGTTGAAATTACGAGATCATAATACTTAAAAAATAACGTCAGAATATTTTGGAAAAAGTAAAGTTGAAATTACTAGAATAAATGTATAATAATTCAGAGAATAACGTCGAAATTACGAGAAACAA